>JALPQI010003820.1:0-77365 GCA_025490895.1 Thaumatotibia leucotreta | reverse complement strand
CGCCACGTATGGAACAGTCGCGATCATAATACATCAAAGTTACTATACAAGGTGTTTCCTCAGAAGCGTTGAAAATTTCTGGGACAGTTCCCGTTTCTCTTTTCAGAAATAACCTCGCACACGCCATATATTATGTAACATTATAAGATATACTGAGCAAATTTTAGTATGAGACCAACCTCGAAATCACAAAAAAAAGACTATTTCAGCCTCCGTAGCCTAGTTGGTAGCGACCTCCAGCTTCGTATGCCTACGTATAATACTAGGTTCCGGGTTCGAATCCTGGCGAGGGCATTATTTGTGTATTTATTTATCACGAATATTTGTTCCTTGGTCATGGTTGTCCATGTATTTAAGTATCTATATGTATCTATCTATTATAATTATATATCGTCGCTTGGTACCCACATCACAAGCCTTAATTGAGCTTACCGTGGAACTAGGTCGATTTATGTAAGATGTCCCAAGATACTTACAAGATATTTAAATGTTGTACTCAAGAACATACAGGGTGTTCGTTTTGATGTGCGTTAAATTGGACAAGTTAGATACTTGGAACATGAGAAGTTGCCTGGTATATCGGCTTTCGACAAATTCAAAAAAAAAATGTCAAAAAGCTTCATACATAATTAACGAAACATTAAGTGTGAGGTAAGCTTCAGAATAACATAAACGTTAATTTCGGGTGACTTACGTCACATATGGTTCAAAATAAGCAACATTTAATACCGTATATATTAAAGGTTGCAATATAATATAATATATCTTCATTCATTTCACTTATTTTTTTAATCACTCAATAACAGTAAAAGTTGATGCACTAGTTTCTTAGAGAACTTAGTTATATTTGACCTAAATAAGCTTCCCTTAAACGCAAATTTAACGCAAAACACCATAATATATAATTGTATTTCCCGTTCCCAGAATACGTGCGCCCTTAATGTTAGAATAATTTTATTGTAACTTTTTAGGATTCCGTAGTAAACTAGGAAACCTTACAGGTACATAATTAATAGATTCGCTATGTCCGGAGAGTGTCCCGGATTTGACTTTTTTACGCGAGACCTACCAAAAACCTCTAAATAAATTGTAGATTACGGGAAAAATAATAAAAAAAATTTAGACTAAATCTTTAGGGCTCTACCATCGTTTGAAGTTTTCAAATAAAAACTTTTTTAATTCGGCTCCCTGAGCTGAAAATTAAAAAATGATATTTTTCATGCAATATTGATTTAAGACAAGCTATAAAATTAAAAATGAGAAGAAAAAATATTTAATGTAATATGGATTTTTTTTAATTATATTTTTCCTATATTTTTAATTTAATTTATTTTTATAAAAAAAACCGGCCAAGTGCGAGTCGGACTCGCGCGCAAAGGGTTCCGTACCATTATCAATTTATTATTAAAAAAATACAGTTAAATCAACCTACCTCAAAAACTATAGGAGATAATTGAATCAAACCAAAAATCGTTGATAGAGTTTATTAATGTGCATAACATATATTTTTTTAGAATTTTATATCGCGTAGTTTAAAAAATAGAGGGGGGGGGGACACATTTTTTCAGACTTTGAGAGCTGATATCTCGAAAACGATTTGCTTAAATAAAAATGAGATTTATAAACCTTCATATCATTTTCAAAGACCTTTCTATTAATACCCCACACGCTTATATACAACTAAAATTTTTTTTCTATCCCTTTGTTACATGTATGGAGGGCCCCCACCCCAATGGTTTTTTTTACAATTTAGTATCATAATCCTGTAGCGGTTCATACAACACATATCCTTACCAAATTTCGTTACTGTAGCATTTATAGTTTCCGAGTAAATCGGCTGTGACAGACGGACAGACGGACAGACGGACATGACGAATCTATAAGGGTTCCGTTTTTGCCATTTTGGCTACGGAACCCTAAAAATACTACAATTATATGTAAACATATTTTGGCATATAATTTTTTTCGTAAAAATAGAAAAAAATCAAATCTTTACACTGCGGTAGAGCCCCAAAGATGACATATATTTAAATTGTTTTTACTCGTTTCGGAATGTGTGTAAATTTACAAAAAAATGATGCCCCTCGGGAAATTGTAGCTCAAAAAAATTATTTTTCCATACATTGACGGGACACTCTATGTAATGTCCGCCTGTCCGTCTCTCTGTCCGCAGCACAGCTCAGTGACCGTTAGTACTAGAAATTTGCAATTTGGTACTGGTATATGCATATTAATTACGCCGACAAAGTGGTAGAATAAAATGTAGAAAAAAGTCCCTCTTCTAACTTTTGATAGGTACCTACGTGGAATCGAAAAATATGAAATAAATTACTTAAAGAATAATACTCCAAAAGAAAACTATTTTGGACAAAATCGGCTCAGCCGATTTTGAATAGCTACGGAACCCTACACTGAGCATGGCCCGATATGCGCTTGGCCGGTTTTTAGTAGTACGGTTTCTTCAGTGTATAACGACAGTTGTTTTATTTTAAAGACAAACGGGTCTTAATCGCGTAAACTTACGTTTAATGATATCCTGACGTTTCGGGCATGATGAGTCTGCCTGTGACCACGGGTGTAACGGCATGCCCGAAACGTCAGGATACAATTAAACGTAAGTTTACGCGATCAAGACCCGTTTGTCTTTAAATATGACTGAAAATCGTGAAAGTTTAAATCTGTTGGATTGTGTGTATAGCCCTTAAGTAACTAACTATCTGATATCTATGCGGCAACTCTAAGTTATCTATTCTTCCCTTTCCGAAAATGGCTCTCGAGACAACCTGACACAATGTAAGATATTAATTTATTAAAATACAAATAATGTCCTAATGTGGTCGTGGTCCTAATTATAAGACGTGTGGACCATTAAATAATTTTGACTTAACACTACGGAGTTTATATATCAACAAAGGCCCAAGCATTCCATCCCAATAGCGATATACTGAGAATCAGAAATTTGTGTGACAATCCGTCACAAAATCAATAGACAGTTGTTTTTTCTACATTAACTATTCTATGAAACTTCATAACAAACATCTGTAGCATGATAAAACTTATTCACACAGTACAGAATTAACTGTGCAAACAACGCCAGTCTTTGTATTATGATTCGCAGTTTTAGTGTGATTAGGGCGGATTGTTTCGCAAACGTATTAAACCAGACTAAATAATACAGGGTGTTCTTAGCCATTACACAAGCTGACATATAGCTAGGTATCCGTTACGTTATTTGAAACCAGTAACATGACATTGATATCTAGCCATTACAAAGAAAAGAACATTTGAAGGGTCCACGGAAAAAACATGTCTAGATCCTATGAAAATCAGGACAAATTTTTACCTTGTTCCGTTAAAATTAAGGTCGTTTTTTCTTCTAAAGTTTGGATTGACTAGACATGTTTCTTCCGAGGACCCTTCATTTTGTATTTTTGCTTTCGAACAACCTTGCAATGCTTAACTGAATACTATAAAACCTTATTGATTTAGCTTTTTGATTAATGTCACTAATATGATGTTCAATTTTGACTTTCGATCATTTCAAAGTAGTAAGCCAACGTCTCTTTAAGGTTTGTCCAATGGCTAATGCCAGCCTGTATAACTTAGAGAGAAAACGCCGAAACTGTTGATCTTTTGTGTGCTTTACGTGTATTGTAATAAGAGTCACGAATATTCAAAATAGGCTGACTGAGATGGTACATAAAATTTGGGGGCTAACGTGTATTAGTCGAAATATCGAGAGCATGGTATTGCATTAAGCAGTAATTTGTGGATTGCATACAGTCCTGATATACCATTTGGGGGTTAAATGGTTTGGGGTGGCTTCATAGCCAAAGTCATCTTCACGGGGGTAAAAATCATATCATTACCCGATTATATAATTAATCTATAAATTTCAAATTCAAAAATTTGTTCATGTGGATGTCGATAAAATAATCGATATTTCATTAAGCAATAGTGAAAAGTTCATTTTTGCTCCCGTCGTTCGGGGTTTGATTATAAATATTTTCTACGGATCTATTTTCTATAATTATATTTTCTATACTCTTGCATTTTTCTCATCAGCATACGATAATATTTCCTCAGTAGGTCCTCAAATGTATCACCATTATTTTTCCAAACATATGAGATACATTCATAGAATAATCGATATTCGATGTTCACGATATGCCCCCCAGTCTATTCTTCCCTTTTGGTAATCTTATTTTCTTCGCCCGTTTACGATATTTCGTTAAGAGAGGTTATTATACTTATTATCGATACTTGACAAGTTTGCTCAGTGAAATTCGTTTAGCTTTATCAGATGCTATCGGTGTTGTGATAATCGTTAAACGAAGATAAACAAAAGTGAGAATAGGTTTAGGTGCTTTTGATCGAAGTGTTTAGGTATCAGAGTGTTATAATCTTATCTTACTTGTAATGACTTTCTTACTAAAGAAGCATAAATTTAAGTAAATCAGCAGTTAATATGACGCGTTACTAAGTATTTGTACCAATTCATTTCATCCAAAATGTGGCTATTTTTATTAAATTCAGCATAAATAAATAAATAGATATCATGAGATATTCTAAGGGCGGGTTTACTCCAAACAAGCGAATGCTCGTTCTATCCCCACTCTACGAAATTCGATCTTTACACAAAACGTAATTCGCCGAAATTCGTTGATTTCATAGAGTGGGGGATAGAATGAGCAGTCGCTTATTTGGTATAAACCCACCTTGATATGAATCTACCTAGTTCCTCATACGGTTCATTTAAATCATGTAGTGTGGGTACTAAGCGACGATATATTATAATAACTTATGTATAATTTATTGTAGTGGGTACTCAAAGCAGATGACAATGTTCGGCATTGATCCACCAAATAGCCACATACAATTTGTTAAAATGCTTGCACTAATGCATTTAAATCTCCGACTACATATTTGATTTCATGTTGTGTACGGTAGGGGACATAAATGTGTTCCCACATTTGCACCTTATGTCAATGGCATAAGGTGGATATGTATAAACATTTTTTACCCTCGACTGCACCTATATTTAGTTCATTTTGCTTCAAGTCTGCTAGTCCGATAACATCGAGACAACTGAGTTCAGACAAAACTAATTTGCTCCAACTCGGAATCTAGCTAAATGACTTCTACTCCCAATTTAGCACAATCTGTAGATTTGTTTGTTTTAAAACTTGTTGTCCTTTTTAAATCTACGACGTAATAATAAATAAATAAAAGTAACGTATTTTCCCTGTGCTTAGAACACCTTAATTTAGTGTAAAAGTAATTCATAGATATGATACCGCGTTTAACGTAAAAAATACATGAAACTGGGGTCATATTCATTAATTTCAGTTTACTTTCGATATTAAAATATATTTTCAAAAGTAGGTCACGTAACTGAGAAAGGATTTTATGCAAAATATTTTTTTTTCTTGGGCTATATTCGATACGCTTGAATTTCAACATTTCAACATTCAAATGCTTAAAATTTGCACGCGTTTATGAAGTAGTACCAGTTGTACCTAATGAAATAAAGGTAGGTAATCAAAACAAAATACACTTTGGAAGTGTCAAATATTATTGGCATTTCCTTTGTTGATTTGATTTTAGAGAATAATCAATACAATAAAAAAAAAATTACATACAAAACGACAATTTTATAGGACAGGTGAGAATTTTATCCTATCCGAAATCCTAAAGATATCTTAGGATTTTAAACTTTATCGGTGTTTTTATATTATAATATCGCTTAAAGTTTATAGAATTAGCATAGAAACCGATTTTTTATTGATTAAATGTCGATACAAACCTGACTTTAACTAAGCTTTTTTTTTAATTTACTATTGATGACACTAATTAAGTGTCCCTCAAAATGAAAAATCTCAAGAAAGGAACTAAAATTTCTGTCTGTATGTGTTTGTGGCTTTGTAGGGGCAATCAATATCAATCTGGTAAGTGATTGATTACTTTACTTAGTCACGACTGGGTGATCAAAGGTATTGTAACATCACTTACATAAGTTAAAGGACCGACCAAAATAGCGGCTAGACCGCTAGAGTACTTCTAGTTGGCTTTTAATCCGTTTGTCAATATCATTATCAATATATAGATAAGACCAATTGTTATTAAGGAAATAAGGTGTAAGTACCATGTACACGGAGAATGTTTATTTGAATCACGATATTTTGCTCATATATAAATCTACATAAAGTATTCTCATGTGTTTTGGGAGAGGAGTTTGTAAGTTTTGTATAAATACTATTTGTATTTATTTTATAGGGTGCCAATATCAAAATTTCTCAAAATTGCAAATTTTCTTAGTCAACTCCATTGTATAAGACCAATTGTTATTAAGGAAATAAGGTGTAAGTACTATGTACTCGGAGAATGTTTGAACCACGATATTTTGCTCATATATAAATCTACATAAAGTATTGTCATGTGTTTTGGGAGAGGAGTTTGTAAGTTTTGTATAAATACTATTTGTATTTATTTTATAGGGTGCCAATATCAAAATTGCAAATTTTCTTAGTCAACTCCATTGTACAAGTAAGTGTCAGGTGCTTTTGCTGGCAGTCCCAATGGAAAGCGTATTCTGGATCATCAGCCAATGTTAGTCCACTGCTGTGGACGTAAGCCTCTCCTACGTATATTGACTATGCGTGTTAGACGCATTAGTAGATAAATGCCCATAATCGCCACGCTGGGCAAGCTTGGCGATCGCAGTAATGTGTCCACTATGATGACGCTGCTGCCCATCATCAATATTTGATCAAAGAATGGTCAGTGACACTTCAATCCCTTAGGCCTTGGTTTTTCTGGCCGGCGACCGACGCGTGTCCACCGCCGACGACGTTCGAATGTTTTGTTCGCAAATGTTCGAGGGTAGTTTCTCTGAAACGTCGCCGGTAACCGACGTCGTGTCAGAGAAAACACCCTCAAACATTCACGAACAAAACATTTGAACGTCGTCGGCGTCGCACACGCGTCGGTCGCCGGTCGCCGGCCAGAAAAACAAGGGTCTAAGTCGACTGTTACGACACCCGCAGGATGAGTTGGGGTGGTAAAAGATAAAAGATAAAAGATAAAGATAATTTATTGCGAAAACTGTGTACAAGGTTGTAACATGTCATTTTATACAAAATGGTAGGTGTCAACAGTTTGCCCATTTCGAGCGTACAATATAATGGGTTGGCTTTGAGTCTAACAATAATATTAATGCATAGGAATATTAAACTGTTATAAAAAATAGAAACATAGCAAGATATTCATGCATACATGTAGAAATGTCAAAAGTCGAATTAATTAGATGTGAATAACAAAATGTCGATTTCATTTAAATTTATACAATATAATCATAAATAATATTCACTTAAATTGTAAAACGCTTTAGATATAAGCCAGTTTTTTAATGTTCGCTTAAATTCTATTTCCTCTAGCGACTTAATATTATCGGGCAAGTTATTATATACACATGACAAATGTATTCTTACTGCCGTCACCACACGGCTAGTTTAAATCATATAGGTTCGTATTGTTAATATTTCATAGAACAAGTCCATTCCACGCCCTTTTTCAGTGCCAAAAGTTGTTACACAAAATTTAAATTCGTAACACAAAAAATTTGACGTTTAACTTTGTTTTCATTCATGGCCTTCAATTTTATTTTGCAATTTCCCAGGATGTTTAGCCAAGTTGCCAATCGCTAACGCTTATTAGCGTATCGTAGTTTTACCTCTCTGTTACTCTTTCATATTAGTGCGACAAAGACAGTTAGCTGCCTTTCGTTTACGATTGACGATTAAGCGTTAGCGATTGGCAACTTGTCTAAGCACCCAGTTACCAACAGCCTTCAGCGTCGGCAACACAGGCCGTTAACTTTTTGTTGCTAATTAAAAACCTAAACTTCCTTCCACTTGATAGCAGCACGGATACTAGAAACTTAAAATAGCTCTATAATCGCTTTATAATAGCTTTAATCACGATGCACAAATACTTAAACGCTACCGTCGTCACGCGACAGACGCAGGCCACTGCTCCTACCAAAGGCGAGTTAGCGATTGATAGCTCGGCTATAAAATTGACAAAAGATAATTGCTCCCGTGGAAGGCACTGGTCTCACCGCGAGCTACTGAGCTATGAACTATGGGCTATAAACACGAACAACAGATACGCACACATACATCATCAGCCTATGATAGTCCACTGCTGGACGTAGGCCTCTCCTATTAACTATGCGTATAGAATCATTAGGAAGTAAATGCCCATAATCGCCACGCTGGGCAAGCGGATTGGCGATCGCAGTAATGTGTCCACTATGATGACGCTGCTGCCCATCATCAATCGTTATCAAATAAATGGTCAGTGACACTTCAATCCCTTAGTCGACTCTTACGACACCCGCAGGAGGAGTTGGGGTGGTGACAAATGTATTCTTACTGCCGTCACCACACGGCTCAAGGTAAAGTATTGTTTATACCTTTCAGTCTTATAGACATATCGATATGACCGAAAGAGACAAACAATACTTAACGGCTTGCTAAGTCAGGAGAAGTTTATGAATGGGGTTAATCTCCGATAGATTCGGTGTGTTTCAATTTATTAGTTATTCATCTATTTTTTTTTAATAATGGCGTAGCCTACGGGTTATAACCTACTGTCAGTCGCACTGTATACTCGTTAGCAACCATTGTGGCTTAAAAAATTGCTTCTTTCTCATACCCTTAAAATATAAAAACCCCAGTTCAGGCTAATAAATCTATGGCGACGGATGGGACACCTGCCTTAAATCTCAGAGTCTAAAATTCACCAACAAAATTCTAGTACTAAGAGCTGAATGATATATGATGAACCCTATTTCCTTGTGCATAAGGTTCAATAATTATCAATTACAGCGGTACAATCTTAATTCCACTCGAGTACAGGATCACTCACCTCCATCTCACCTCTCATTTCAATAGCTCATTGTCAAGGGTTGAAATGAGTACTTTCAACCGCGCCGCGTTTTTCATTTCTAGTATGACAAAATTACCTGTATTTCAGTAGATAATGGAACAGGTACAGTGTGATTTTGGGACACAGAATAAACGCTCTAGAAAATTAAAATTAGTTCAAGTGTTTGAACTACGAGTAGTACTATTTTGCGTATATTATCAAAAAGCGCAGATGTGCTTCTGAAACTTTCGAAAAGCCCATAGGCGCCTATTCTTAGTCCAAAATAATGATAGGTGCGTTATCGGTAACTTTCCCAACACAATATGGGCAATATTTCCAAATGGAAACTTTCCCCATAGTAACTCTGGGAAATTAAGTACCAGAAACGACCCGTCACTAGTCCAAAAGCTCACAGGTAACTGGAAAGCATTTATTTTTGGCCACCTGTATGAGAGAAGTTTCTAGAGAAAAGTACAGTTAAGGAAATAAGGACTTGGTGTCTAGCCAAGATGCCAATTGATAACGCTCAGTCGCTAACGAAACGCAACTGTCTTTATCGTAATATACAAGAGTGACGGAGAGAAACAGCTACGGTATGCCACTAAGCGTTATCAATTGACCAGAATTGATTTAAACCGTTTGTTCGCAATAATATGAACATAACTACAAAGTTGAATCAATAATTAATCAAATAATCGTTTTCCGAAAATTACGCATTTGATACTGCTAACTATGAAAATCTGAATACATAGTCACCTTAAGGAATCGAAATTAATTTTCAAGATTGTTTGTTTGATTAACCATTCAATCAACTTTGGTGTCATATCCATAATATTGCGAACAATGACGCACATTTGTCCGATCACTGGTAATTTAGCTAATTTTTTACAGTAGTTTCGGAGCAATAATGTATGGGAGTGACAGACAGACAGATAGACATGCGAGTAATCCTAAGAGGGTTCCGTTTTTTTCCTTTTGAGTTACAGAACCCGAAAAACAGTCGAATTAAGAACCTCCTCCTTTTTTAAGATCGGTTAACATAGCAGGTCAAAGTCAAAATATTCTTTATTCAATTAGGCCCAGCAACGAGGGCTTTGGAATCGTTAAACTAAATAGCAAATGAGAGAAAAAAACAACTTCCGGTTCTAACCCTACACCACTTTTCTTGAGAAGAATCCGGCAACAAACTCAGTGGGACTTGTTTTTTCAAATAATAAAATTGTAACATCTTACAGCTAACATGCATTAATTAAAAACGAAACATAAATTTGATTTACACTGGACCTTTAACTAAAATATATTATTATACCATTGTAACTATTTCAACCCAAAACGTCTAGTCTGCGGTTTAGACAAGACTTTATACAGTTATCGTCTAAGTAACAAAATAATATAGAATATCAATGATTATCAATAATACCAAGCCAATGTTCTACTGTGAACAAAGGAAATATCTAAGCATTTGTTTGGGTATTTCGGTACCCCTTACCATGTATCGTGAGTTTTTGTGAATAAAGTATGTTTTATCGGATTGGCGATCGCAATAATGTGTCCACTATGATGATGCTGCTGCCCATCATCAATCTTCTATCAAATAATGGTCGATGACACTTCAGTGTCTTAGTGGGCTCTTAAGACACCCGCGGGAAGAGTTGGGGTGGTGACAAATGTATTCTTACTGCCGTCACCACACGGGCTCTTCAGTTCAGAGGTCATTAACCTTTTGGACGCCAACGACTGATATATCGGCACTGCAGGTTCAAAGCCAAAGACCGATATATAAGTCTTAGACCACATATCAATATTAAACCTACACGCATATGCGTAACATTTCATTTCAGATTTGAAATTTTTTTTCGTGGCCTCTGGGTGACAGCTTTAGACAAACGGGTCTTAATCGCACAAACTTACGTTTAATTATATCCTGACGTTTCGGGCATGAGTTACACCCGTGGTCGCAGGCAGACTGGCGAGAGAATGTATCAACACCTTCGAGCTGCCCGTAAACGTAACGTGTTTGTCCGTTTGTCTTTAAAATATCAGTGATAATCGTGAAAGTTTAAATCAATATATTGACAGCTTTAGTATTTGACCTGGCGTGAAGAAGGTTGCCGTGTGGTGACGGCAGTAAGAATACATTTGTCACCACCCCAACTGCTCCTGCGGGTGTCGTAAGAGTCGACTAAGGGATTGAAGTGTCACTGACCACTATTTGATAAAAGATTGATGATGGGCAGCAGCGTCATCATAGTGGACACATTACTGCGATCACCAATCCGCTTGCCCAGCGTGGCGATTATGGGCATTTACCTCCTAATGCGTTTATACGCATAGTTACTAGGAGAGGCCTATGTTCAGCAGTGGACTATCATAGGCTGATAATGTTGAGGAAGAAGGTTAAGTCTTCTTTTTCTTCCGTGAAAAAGTAGCTTATCTCAGGGAAAATCTGTAGTATACTGCCACTCTGCAATAGTAAGGGTACAAGGACGATCGTTTGTGGCGGATCCGTCCCAATTAAATCTAAATGCTGAAATCCCTGAGGTATAGCCCTGTTAGTCGTTTCGATTTGGAGAATCCATTTGAGCAATTAATGAAATTGAAAGAATAATTAGAAATTCGAAGACTGAAATGAATTTATGTACCTGTAGGTTGGAAGGAAACAAACAATGCCTTTTTTAAGGTTCCGTAGCCAAAATGGCAAAAACGGAACCCTTAGGGTGCGGGTCCACTGAGGCGGAGAGGAGCGGAGATGTGCAAAATTGACCAATTACATTCTTCAAATTCAAAATTCGAAACGCTGTCATGCGGTCCATTTGCCAATTTTGCACGTCTCCGCTCCTCTCCGCCTCAGTGGAGCCGCACCCTTACAGTTTCGCCATGCCGTCTGTCCGTAGCATAGCTCAGTGGCCGTTAATACTATAAATCTGCAATTTGGTGCAGGTATACATATTAATCATGCCAACAAAGTTGTACAAAAAAACTAGAAAAAAAATGATTTTCAGGTACCTCCCCAACTGGTGAAGTGGGGATGATGTTTTTATCCCTAAGTATTAATATAGTGTGGGGTATCATTACATTTTTTTTTTCTAAAGCCAATATTTTCGGAGATAATCGCTCCAGAAGAAAAAAAAGTGTCCCCCCCCCCCCTTTAACTTTTGATCCGTAGGTCCATAAAGGAATATGAAAAAAATCATGAATGCCCACTGGCTTATAGAATACTTTAAAATAAAACTATTTTGAATGTAATCGGCCCAGCCGTTTTTGAATACCTACGGAACCCTACACTGAGCATGGCCCGACATGCTCTTGGCCGGTTTTTTATTATGTAGCCCATCGTATCAATATGCCAAACCCCCGCCCAAAACTTATGCGAAATAATTATTTCTCCTTCCATTTACCTACTGATTAATATACGATACTGTATATTATAAGACGTCCACTGTTAGGCATAGGTCATAGTCCATAGGCCTCCCCTTTGGGCCTCCACATATATCGGTTGGATGCGACCTGCATCCAGAGTCTCCCAGTATCATCATCAGATCGTCTGTCCATCTTGTGGGTCGTCCTACACCAAACCAAAAATCACGGAGATAATTATCAAGCAACAACTTATATAAAATATATACAAAAAAAACTGTCCAATTGTGAACCTTTTCTTTTTTATGAAGTCAGTTAAAAATGAATACAAAAGTAACTAAGCACGCAATACAAATTCGCCCGTAAACAGACAATCAATAAATATGTCCTTTGATTCACCCTTAATGTTTTGAGTGTTATGATTTAAAAAAATAAAGGTGCCTAATTACACAACGCTCAAAATCTTAGTCTAAAATTAAAAAATAGTATAAAATATTCCCTCAAATATTATCACAATTATCAGACATCAGATTGTGCGACTGAACAGCAATTGAATTTCATTTCATTGAAATTCGTTGAGCGTAATGTAGAAACAGATGACAATCAACACCGGCTCGAGGGATTTGCGGTAAGAAAACAATCATCGAAAAGCTTTATTCAATGAATGCTTTAAAGCTACTAAACGGACCTGGTATTTAAAATTATCTGAGCACAGTTTTGTTCAATAATAGAGATAAGGTAAGGTGGGGTAAAATGAAAGCGTTTTTTAATGGAGTAAAACAAAAAGTCGTCCTTCTGGCAGCAGTATAAACGACGACTTTTTGTCTTACTTACCCCATTAAAAAACCCTTTCATCTTACCCAGCCTTACTTCTCGCACTTATGAATTTGTACATAAGTGCGACAGGGAGGCAACACTTCGTTCGTCGTTAGGTAGGGCCTCAGTAACAATTGTTGTAGTGTTGTATGTGGTGAATTTGTTTAACAACCCTCACAAAATAAACGTGTATTTTTTTGTTGTTATTTAACTTAATTAAATTATTGACAACGGAAGGCTTGTAATCCTTCTTTCTGGCAACTAAAAGGTTGCTAAAGTGTTATTAGCAGACTTAGTTTAAAGCCGGAAAGTTTTCTGCACCTGTGAATTTATAAGAGGCTTTTTAGTTCGACGTCGGCAAAAAGCCTACTGCGAACATCCAACAACATCGTACAAAATTCTTACTATCTCTACTCGTAAGTATTTATCTCATATTATGAATGTGTAAGTTACTCTCGGATACTTCAATATTTTTATGACGATTGTATAAATAGTTTAAGTCTCGAAAACGGACATACGATACTCAAAAAATTGCATAGTGGCACGGGATCAATTGAAATATATTATGCATAAACGTTTGCATCAAAGTCAATAATTTAAGTATACTTAGTATTTTATAGAATAGCTAGTAATCGATATCGAAACACTTTCGCAGATATCTTTTTATGTTCAAAATCTACAATTTATGTACATAGATTAAATCTAACTAATCTACTTAACCTAACCTATATCTAAGATTGGCCCTTGTGGCATTGTACCGAGGATGCTGGCGGCATTTCCTCGCTGTATCGCAATACTGATGCGTTGTGCGAGGAAGTTGCCAGCTCTTCGGTCTTTAGTTACATCAACCAGACGTTTCGCGATGTCAGCAAACAATGCGTGCGCTGGGGCCCCAAGAACCTAAAGTTTTTTATGTTAATGCCAATAAATATCAATAATTTTAACTAAAAATTATATGTGAACTCAAAGTTTATGATTCTAAATTCGTTATAAAACGAAGATTGAGGTCTAAAAGTGCGTGATTATGGAATAATGCAAGTTATTTGGTTTGTTTACTTTTTTTACATTCTACTGACGATTGGTATACATCATAATTGGAGCTATTTCTGTTGATAAAGCATTACGTAGCTGTGGACATTGTAGTTTAATTATTTTCTGGAACAACAAAACCAATTCGTTTCAATAGCTTTTAGTGAATAGCTACTTTGATCGCGTTACAAATGTAACAACAATTGATGAAAAGGACCCAGTTTCCGAACAATATTACATTAATTTTATTAGTTTGTTACCATGACCACTCCTACTAAGGCACTGGTCTCACCGTGAGCTACTAAGCAATGAACTATCGGCTATAAACACGAACAAACGATACGCACTCGCAGCTATCAGCTATCGCGGCAGGGCGAGTATCGCCGTGTCTCTTTTATTTACACGGGAGATTTTATTTGTTCGTGTTTATATAGCCGATAGTTCATAGCTTAAGCTTGATAGCTCGCGGTGAGACCAGTGCCTAAGTGTTTTCAAATTCAAATTATTTATTCATGGTAAAAAAAATTAAAATAACATAAAATTAGTGACAAAACAATAATATGGATAGTTTACCACAAAAAGGTCTCGCCTCAGCATAATGCTAACCCGGAAGTAAGCGCTGATCTTCCGGCGAGACCGTTTGTGGGCCACTATAGTTAGTGTGACACGGCCTTAAAAAAAACTAAAACTTAATGCATGCATCTTAAATGTTACAGAAATTTCAAGTTGGCAACACAGCGCCATCCGGTCAAAAGGATAGTAAACTAGTAGGTTTGACAATAGGATAGTATTTTTTTTTAAACACTGTAGTTTTATATTTAAATTTTTCAAATAAATGTATATTTCTTTTATGTGTTTTGAGGTAGGTATACACACGATACTTATTGTTTTATATGAATAAACTAAATTGAAATTGAATTTAAATTATAGAAACGGTTATCTACTCTGATTTTAACGTCATAATTGTTTTGTTACGGAGAAAATTTTTGTGTAGGTAACAACTTTTGGCGGTAAAAAAAGGCGACAAATTAAAATTTTCTATGAGCGATCAACTTTTTTCGACTGCCAAAGGTTGTTGGACAGAGTACACACTATTATATAATTAGTATGACTAAGTTTCGTAACAAGATTTTCGCGATCGACACTTTTCCGTAATATATTTTTGAGTACAATTGTCCTTTTTTTACTCACTTGCGTGAGAAAAAGTTTAGTTCATGTCAGGTGGCTTGTGATAGTCCCGTTTTATCTATTTATCGTGCTACGCATCACTTTCGCACTTACAATACATACTTGTTAGAACCTGACGGCAATAACGAGAAACGATTAAACACGGTACCATCATAAACCTACTACCGAGAAAATGGAAATTCGTAATTTTCGAGGATTTTTCTCTCTCACTCGAACGAAGGTTTTTCGCGGTAGGGCCGCTGGTTATAACTTTGGAAAGCTATCTGTTCTGTATTTTTCAGTCTTACGATACCGTGCGAAAAGGAATTTCGTAACTCGTGTAGATTTAAAACATGTCGTGTTTTAATTTGTCGTCGTCTATGTTATTAGACGCCGCCTTTGGAGGTGGAGGTCACCGGGTTCGAATTTATTTATATAATTATCAGAAAAATATTTCTTCCTCCTATCTTGCCTAACGGCCTTACCACACTAAAGCTGCGTTTCCACCAGAAATGTGCGAGGATGACACCTATTAATGACTCGAGCGAGGTGACATTTGTATGTAAACATATCCTCGCACATCTCTGGTGGAAACGATTCCCAAGCGAAGCAAACACACAGTGAGTTCGTCGCGAGCCCGTGACCTCGCCGCGAGTGTGACGCGATTTTGTCGCTAACAGAATTGTCGGGTTATTCCCACCTGTTACCACCAACTTGACACCAGTGGTAACAACTGGGAATTTTTTTCCCACCTGTTACCACTGGGAACAACTGGGAATTAAAATTCCCAACTGTTACCACCAATTAGTTTAGTGGTAAGAGATGGGAATTTGAATTCCCAGTAGTTACCACTAAGTTAATATTTAGTCCTATTGCAATAGGATACCTAGTAGCCATAAATTCTGTTATACAATGGTAACAATTTCCAGAGACTATAATTATTATAAAATGTTAATGTTATGCTACAAATAAAGACGAATTACACTTATTTTTTATTAAAAACAAGAGTATTTCAATATTTCATTTTTCGTGTAAGTACCTAAAACCTTGTAGTAGTTATAATAATCTTAAAAAAGGATTGACATTCGTAATCAGTTAAAACAACACGATGAAAAATGAAAGTTATCCCTTCTACTAGCCGGTCACCCGTCATCCCTTTTTACCTGCCCCTGTGATAATAAAGTCAGTTCACTTACAAGCGTGTATGAAATAAGTGCAAGTACGGACACATTAAATTTTATTAAAAGAGGGCGAGGGACAGTTTTGCCCAATCAATTGGTGTAATCAGAATTTAAATAAATACGTTAGATTTAAAAAAAAAAATGTTTTCGGAATTTATTGACCCGGGTATGACTGATATGAGTCAACTTTGACATTTTTTTATACAAAAACTACAAGCCGTAGCTATGTCGGAGTTTTAGTCTCCTGTTTGAAACCTTGTTGACTATGGATTTTTGCAAAGAAAAACAAGGCGAGACAAAATGGGGGTTTATAATACACGTGTATACGTAATGTTTTTATGTATCTACAGATAAACACACATTGAAAATGTAACTATCTGTTAACAAATTCTTACATGGGTATGGGTAAATAGAAGAATAGAAATGCTCCTATACATAGTTCTTAATATTTTTGGTTCAGATTCAGAGGATGTAATACTGACAACATATTATTTAAAAAAAAGTTTAAAAAATATTTTTAAAATGTATTCATTTTTTAGTAAAATTCGATGGTTAATAAGATATTTTATAAATAAAGTAATATTCATAAAATTAGCTCCTTATTAATAACTGGCAAAGTATTTTGTGTATATTCTATTAAAAACAAGCACATTACTAGTAAAAGTACTTGGTGGTAACAACTGGGATTTATTTTTCCCAGTAGTTACCACTAAAGTGATTGGTGGTAACTACTGGGAATTCTTTTTCCCAGTAGTTACCACCAAGTACTCTGGTGGTAACAGGTGGGAAAAAAAATCCCAGTTGTTACCACTGGTGTCAAGTTGGTGGTAACAGGTGGGAATGACCCGAATTGTCGGAATCCTTTATGTAAGTGACTGACCAAGATGCAGGTCTCTCTCAGCGATTTTCTAATGAGTACTCTGCGTCTTCGTTACGCACTCGCGACAAAATCGCGACGCACTCGCGACGAATTGGTTACGGGCTCGAGACGAACTCGTTGCGCGCTAGCTTCGCTTTCGACTCGCTTGCTAATCGCAAGTGTGATAAGACCCTAAAGACACAGATCGTCGATCAGTTTCATGGAAAAATTACCAGTACTCTTGGCACTTAATTGAGATTAGATTTCTTGGTACCTATAAACACTTCGACAATCTACAGGGTGTAACCGTTAAGTAAGGCCAGGCCATAATTCCGTAAATATAACAGATATCAGAAAACTTCCAACTGATATCGAAAGTACGTTACCCAACGAGTAAAATTACATTAATAACTTTTTCTAAATAGATGAAATAATATTAAAAATACTAACTTAAAACGCTCTCATATATTCAGTAGGTATGACGACAGCCTTAGAGAAAGTCGGGTGTCGTAAGAGATAAAACAACTGTTAGAGATTCGTTATTTGTACGAATACATTGTAATAAAATAATAATACTACCGTTTATGAAATAATTAATATAACATTTATTCTTAAATAAAAAATATTCGTATAAAACTAGTCTTTGAATGAACGGTTACGTACTAAATGTATGGAAGGGTTTGAAGTTAATATTTGAGATATAACTGATTTTATTTCAAAAAAGTTATTAATGTAATTTTACTCGTTGGGTAACGTACTTTCTATATTAGTTGGAAGTTTTCTGATATCTGTCATATTTACGGAATTATGGTCTGGCTACACTTAACGATTACACCCTGTATAAATAGTAATATCGATCATCTAATAAAAATGTCTCGAGTGCCAAAATAAGTGTCTGCTTTGATGTTATTTTTATTGGATAATTAACAGCTATAATATGTCGTTATCTCTAGAGAAATAACGAAAAAATAAGCAACTGCCATGGACCAATCTTACACAAATCAGCCTATTACTACTGTATGTCCAATTAACGCTCCTGTCGTAAGTAATGAGTGACGATATTTATACAGGGTGTAACACCACCCACTGAACGAGTTGATTTAGTAGCATATTCTGAACGACTTTTACTATGGAGATAACCCAGATATCTTCAAAAAAATTGTGGCTCTTTCATACAATTTTCGTTATCGATCGATCACAATGTATGAGTCATTTTTCCTAACTAGTGCGCAAAAACGAACTTTGCGCACGCTTCGCGCGCGGTATTTTCTCTTTTTGACGCATTTGTTATGAAAAAAATCGTCCCTTACACGTGCAAAAACTTTTTTTAACTCGGGTGATTATCGCCCTCATTTCACTCGGGCTCCAACTTTCACCCTCACCGAAAAAAAGTTTTCCCGCACTAGTTAGGAAATGTACTATTTTTTTTTGATTTCTTGATTGGCCCCATAGTAAAAGGTGTTCACTACAGCCTACTTAATCACCCCGTTCAAGGTTTTCAGTAGGTGGTGTAACACGCTGTATAAATAATAGACAGATACATATAGATTCTTATGAAATGCATTTAACCCTTTCACAACTGACAGTAAAAAAATATTCGCTTAAAGTTGAATGCGAATAGTCAATAGAGTTGAAAATCATAACTGCGATATCAACGAGTTAGGTTCGCGATCGGCTGTGAAAGGGTTAAATAAATTAGACTTTGTGGCCGATTTGTATCTATATCTGGTTCCATGCGCTGCGAATTTCCCGTTGTTTTTGATTTTATTGCAATTTGTTTTAATTTTAATCAAATAAAGATTTTAAATAAAAAGCAATCATGACCAAATCTAAAAGTTTGTACATTTTCGTCAATATTGATAAATAAAATAAGTAAAAAAAGTTTTAAGTTAAACGGTTTTCATTGCACCAAAAACTAGAAAATAAAAATTTGTTGTTACTAACCGTAGATGCTACTTTCTGTAGATTAGTCACGTGAAACTATTATCACTGTAGTCTTCCCAAGTCGGATGCTGAAAGCCACGTTTTGCATCTATGTCAGTGGATTAACGTGGGGCGTACGCAATTATGATTAAGTCACAATAGTTATTTAAAAACACACATAGAAATCAAGACAACAATATTGTAATAAGTTTTGTTCTGGCTTTGATAAAAATTATTTACCTCTGTAGAAGTGTTGGAACAGATTGATTGATTAATTGCAAAATTAAAGCTACAATTACATATTTTGAACTTGTATGTTTCTTTGTAATAACGCCCCACGTTTTTATTTTAGTTTGGTAAAAGTTTCCGATTAGGTAACGCTTAATCCACTGACATAGATGCAAAACGTGGCTTTCAGCATCCGACTTGGGAAGACTACAGTGATAATAGTTTCACGTGACTAATCTACAGAAAGTAGCATCTACGGTTAGTAACAACAAATTTTTATTTTCTAGTTTTTGGTGCAATGAAAACCGTTTAACTTAAAACTTTTTTTACTTATTTTATTTTCAAGTTTTTAGTGCAATTGTTAAGTTAATTTCCGATATTAAATATTCTACATCAAAGATGTTGTTTGTAATATGCAATACAATTATGCATGCTAGCGTTTATCTCTCGCGCTTTAATAACGACAGGGCTGACAGGAGTATACTCATACTCTCAGTCATATTAACCGGATGACTGCAGGTCCAACGGCACGTCCTATGCAAGTCTGACAGCCGGAGGGCCGTAGGCCCGACGGCTCGCCTTACGCGAATCACTCACGTTGTGAGTCTATCAGCTGGAGGGATGCAGGCCCGACGGCTCGCCCTACGCTACGCGACTCACTCACGCTGTCACTCTATTATCAGGAGGGCCGCAGGCCCGACAGCCCGCCCTACGCGGACCACTCACGCTGTCATTTTATCAGCTGGAGGGCCGCAGGCCCGACGGCCCGCCCTACACGATCCACTCACGCTGTCACTCTATCAGCCGGAGGGCCGCAGGCCCGACGGCTCGCCCTACGCGATCCACTCACGCTGTCACTCTATCAGCCGGAGGGCCGCAGGCCCAACGGCCCGCCCTACGCGAACCACTCACACTGTCACTCTATCAGCTGGAGGGCCGTAGGCCCGACGGCTCACCCTACGCGATCCACTCACGCTGTCACTCTATCAGCCGGAGGGCCGAAGGCCCGACGGCTCGTCCTACGCGATCCACTCACGCTGTCACTCTATCAGCTGAAGGGCCGCAGGCCCGACAGCCCGCCCTACGCGGACCACTCACGCTGTCATTCTAACAGCCGGAGGGCCGCAGGCCCGACGGCTCGCCCTACTCGAACCACTCACGCTGTCACTCTATCAGCCGGAGGGCCGCAGGCCACACAGCTCTCCCTACGCGATCCACTTACGCTGTCACTCTATCAGCTGGAGGGCCGAAAACCCGATGGCTGACCCTAAGTACACGAACCACTCATGCTGTCACTCTATCATCCTACGCGATCCACTCACGTTGTCAGTCTATCAGCAAGTGGGCCGAAGGCCCTACGCGATCCACTCATGCTGTCATTCTATTAGCTGGAGGGCCGCCCTACGCGAACCACTCACGCTGGCACTATATCAGCTGGAGGGCCGCAGGCCCAACGGCTCGCCCTTCGCGATCCACTCACGCAGTCATTCTATGAGCCGGAGGGCCGAAGGCCCGACGGCTCGCCCTACGCTACGCGATCCACTCACGCTGTCACTCTATCAGCTGGAGGGCCGAAGGCCCGACGGCTCGCCCTATGCTACGCGATCCACTCACGCTGTCACTCTATCAGCTGGAGGGCCGCAGGCCCGACGGCTCGCCCTGCGCGGTCTCCTCACGCTGTCACTCTATCGGCTGGAGGGCCGCAGGCCCAACGGCTGGCCCTACGCGAACCCGATGGCCCGAGGGGTGAACTCACACTATCAACAAGCGGACCGCAGGTCAAGCGCCACATCCTACGCGGACTACCCACGCTGTCAGCGGTTATGGCACACTAATAGCGTTTATGGTAATATTGCCGTATCAGATTAGAGGATTTGGAAGTGAGTATTCAGTTTATATGTTTTTACCCATTAGCTAAAGTATTACTTTAAATTCAACATTTCGATAAACCTGGCGGTTATGGCAGGCAGTGGCACGTGTCTCAGCAGCATCAGGTTTGAGGAGTTGGAAGTCAGTATTATATCCTAGTCAGTATAGTCAGCCTCCGTAGCCTAGTTGGTAGTGACCCTGCCTACGAAGCTGGAGGTTCCGGGTTCGAATCCCGGCGAGGGCATTATTTGTGTATTTATTCATCACAAATATTTGTTCCTTGGTCATGGCTGTGTATGTATTTAAGTATCTGTATGTATCTATCTATTATATATATCGTCGCCTGGCATCACAACATCACAAGCCTTAATTGAGCTTATCGTGGGTCTAGGTCAATTTGTGTAAGATGTCCCAAGATATTTAAATTTTAAATATCCGTCTGTATCTTTTCGTCCAATATTCCGCAGGGTTTGATGACGAAAGTCTTTGATCAGTGTATGTTGCCAGTGATGACATACGGTACTAAACCGTGGTCGCTTACAATGGGCCTCATAAGTAGAGAGGGCTATGCTAAGAGTCTCTCTGCGATATTGGATTAGAAATGAGACCATCCGCAGCAGAACCAAAGTAACCGACATAGCTCTTCAAATCGCTAAACTAAAGTGGCAGCGGGCGGGGTTCGTTGCGCGTGGAACCGATGGCCGTTGGGACGGTAAGGTTCTCGAGTGGCGGTCACGACCGTAACGGAAGGCGCAGCGTGGGTAGGCCCCTCACAAGGTGGACTCATGCTCATGACCTGGTGAAGGACGCCGGATGCGAGTGGCACAGGGCCGGTCCACAAGGACCGGCCCTGTGCCACTCGCATCAAGGCAATCTTTGGGGGAGGCCTATATCACCAGTGAACGTCTTTCAGCTGATATGATGATGATGATGATGATGATAATGAAATCCGTACGTTTCTACCAAATATCTAAAGCAGTACTTCAAAATTTACACATTGCTAAACCTAGCGGTTGTGGCAGGCAATAACACTGGAGTAGGCATCAGATTTGAGGAGTTGGACGTTAGTATTAAATTCGCATTGTTTCTCTTTAATATTTAAAGAACTTCTTCAAAATCAAGATATCAATAAAAGATTAACCTTGCGGTTATTGTGGGCAGTACTGCAGCATCAGGAATGAGGAGTTGGATGTCAAGATCGTCTCTGCTAGTATTTGATTATGCCAAACATGCTATACTTTCATTTTCACGTGTCTATCACTCACGGTTAAGGTAAGCAGTACGTCTGCAGCATCAGGCTTTGAGGATACAAGGATACAAATATTATAATATTGCATTGTCATGGAGACTTGATAAGAGTTCCAAATTTTATTGATTTCGGTGCAGTGGAAGTGGTCGAAAAATCGATCACAAGATTTGAAGCATCGACGACAGTTGATACGCGGTGAAGTTAATAAAAACCGTTTAAAAATGGTAGACTGTTCGAGTCAATAATACTGAGCAAGATCCAAGGCAGTCTGCAGTTGTTTCTGAAGATTGTACAAGCTCTTCCTCCTTGACAAGTCCTGTAACCATCGGAAGTTACACATCCAGAAGCGTCTCTAGTGACATCTCAATGAATGAATTTGAAATGCGATTACTTACTAGCTCGCCAGAGACTTAAACCCAGATCCTTAACATAGTTTTTTTTCGTTTGTTTATTTTAAGAAGTAAAAATGTGCTGTTTGTTGATGTTTAAGTCTGTCGATTTTTATTTTTGGTTTTAAAACATACTTTCTACGATTACTCCATAAAGTTGTTTTATTTAAAGTTCTCGCAATACTCCTGCAATAATTGGACATATAAATTTCCCTAGAAATTATCTATGAAAATTTCGGAAATTTAAGAAATTTATTGAAAATGTTCTCGATTGAAGGTCATAAAACTTTACGATTGTACATTATAGCATGTATTTGCTAGTTGAAAATATAAATTTCCATGAAACGTGTCTTTATTATTATCTGTTTTAAAATACTTTTTAAATTTCCGGGTTTTGAAATGTTCTCGAAAGTTTCGATGGAAATTTTCCTACACATTTGAAAGTTTCCGCAATTTGCACATCATTAATCCAACACATTTCCCAAAATGACCCGGAAAGTTTGTATGGAAATTTCTTTTTTGTTACCATTTCCTATACATTTTTAGTAATAAAATAGGCCTCATCATCATCATCATCATCAGCCTATGATAGTCCACTGCTGGACGTAGGCCTCTCCTATTAACTGTGCGTATAAACGCATTAGGAGGTAAATGCCCATAATCGCCACGCTGAGCAAGCGGATTGGCGATCGCAGTAATGTGTCCACTATGATGACCCTGCTGCCCATCATCAATCTTGTAGAATGGTCAGTGACACTTCAATCCCTTAGTCGACTCTTACGACACCCGCTGGTGGAGTTGGGGTGGTGGCAAATGTATTCTTACTGCCGTCATCACACTCACCACACGGCTACACATATATCTTTACATTATACATTTCTCAAAGTTCATTACATTTATATAATTATTCTGACTATTAGAGACTTCATCTTAGTTAATGTACTATATCTGTATTTAATATTAACGGCCTGTTTCACAATCTCCAGTTAAAGCTATCTGTCAGATAAAAAATAATACTATCTCTTTCTTTCACCTGGAAGAATAAAGAGAGCGTGTTATTTTTATCTGACAGATAGCTTTAACTGGAGATTGTGAAACAGGCCCTAAATCAAATTTATGTTTCGTTTTTAATTAATGCATGTTAGCTGTAAGATGTTACAAAACTATTATTTGAAAAAAAAAGTCCCGCTGAGTTTCTTGCCGCATTCTTCCCAGGCACTGGTGTAGGGTTAGAACCGGAAGTAGCTTTTTTTTCTCTCATTCGCTATTTAGTTTAACGATTCAAAAGCGCTCGTTGCTGGGCCTAATTGAATAAAGAATATTTTGACTTTGACTTTGACCTAAGTATAATGAAAATTTATATACAAATCAATATTAGTGTTAGAAATGTTTATGAAATTAAATATTATGAACATTAATGATTCGGAATGATGATACTTATGATCAAAGAATACTATAAATACTGATCATTATGATGTTAAATTGTATAAGAAACATTTTCGGAGTTCTAATAATCGAAGTTGCAATTTTAGGTACATATATGAACTTGGCGCCGAGCTACCGATTGAGCTACGGAAGATTGTGCCATGACATGATATTTATCTAAAATAGTCCTGGCGAATGAAGAACCTCCCATTTTTAATTCGGTTAACCAATCAGCCGAGAGAACAAAATCTAATTATCAATTATAAAGTTCCACGTTTCTGATGAAATTAGCTCATATTTATACTTGAATCCTGTTTTAATTGAATCAGAAACAATTTGCTGCGGTCACGTTCATAGTTAATGATATACCGGTTGGCAAAAAAATAAGATTATTTTCATAAATATCAATAAACGGTTAATCTCGTGTATTTAGTCATTATGCGTGACAAGTTTTGGGAGAGCCTAGATATCCATTATCATCCATTTTTTACGCGTTTTTATTGTTCATTACCATCACCACTTTATTTTCTGTTTTATAAAAGCAAACGAGACTATTATACCTACCAGAATAACAGACAAACATGCGTCTGCTACAAGAAAATGATTCCTCTATTTATACGCAGTTCGTCAATAATTTGGACATGGTAATGACTTGATTGGTGCGACAGAATAATCGCATAGAACTACCCATCAAGCACTGAGCCCGTGTTCACGCCCTCACCCTTTACGTACGGGGCCATAATATTTGCTACTGTATTGTTTGACTTGATACCATTACATAAGTATAACTATAATTTGTCACTCCCGACCCGTGGTCCAACCGCTATGTCCAACTGGTTGTGCCACGGGGAAATAAAATGATCCAAAGTTCAACCGATTGTACCACGAGAAAGTTAGTTTACCCGTGGTCCAATTGGTTGTACCACGGTACACAACGGTAAACAACAAATGCAAAAAACGCACTGCGTTTAAACCCGAATGCGTTTGTAGGGAATAGACAATATAGACTTATCTTGACATCTGTATGGTAGGGGCTTAAAGTGTGTTCATGACCATGTCAATGACAAATAAAAGTACGGGAGTAGAAAAAGTTTATTACAACACCCAAAAATTTAATAACATTAAACAAAATCATTGTACATGTATTTGAAAAAGTGATTATTATCTTGGCACGTTTTCAATGAAACTCAATATATAACGTATCGTTTTGCTCTGTATTTATTTTTGTTAAAAGTCACGTCGTATTTCGTAGGTTTGTAGTTGCTACGCGCCTACGGCTTGTAGAACGTGCTACGATGAAGGCTCTACGAAAAATGGTACGAGGCTAATAAAATATACTGAGGATTTCTTCGCTGGTACTTTGAAGATAACTTTATTCTTTTGTATTTTGCTTCATATTCGGCTATAAGTATGTTTAAAAAATCGTTTATTTATGTCGGTGCTGTGTAGATTAATTTATCTAATATTAGAACAATTTAGGGGCTATAAAGAGAGTGTATACATTAAATACGTGTAGTAAGTAATACAAGGATTTTTTTTTCCTGTACTTGCACTATAACTGTTTATGTATTTCTTCGACCAAACATTGTTGTCGATTGAATAAAAAAATATTAAAGTCTGAATGAAGAAAATACTATTTTGTACCCAGCGTAGCAATTATTTATTTATTTAAACTTTAATGCACAAAAGTAAATCTTAAAGTACAACAGGCGGACTTAATGCCATGAGGCATTCTCTACCAGTCAACCTTGGGGCAAAGCAGAGAAAATTGTAGGCGGCGCAACAATATAAATATAAACCAAATCTGTGTATAACAAATTAATTAAAAAGAAATTACAAAATCGTACATATATATACATACATTATAACATACTCTAATATATTTAATAATTAATTAATAATTATGGCCATTTACCTCCTAATGCGTCAATACGCCTAGCTAAAGGAGAGGCATACGCCCAGCAGTGGACTGAGAGAGGCTGATGACTATGATTTATTTATTTACAATAATAGTGAGGTAAAATTAATGACTTCACATATCCTTTGAACCGTGCCCGTCAATCCGGCACGATCTCATTCGGCCAATAATTCCGTGAAAGATAAAATTCGGGGGCGAAATTGCTTTTCTCATATCACATAGATGTATTTAATAGGTTGTCGTAAAATACGTGTATTGAGTAGGTATCGAGGAATTTGATAAAGATGTACAGTCGCCATCAGATATATCTTAACGTACGGAGTGTTCAAAAACATCTGAACACGCCTTTATTATTATTATTGGCCGTGTGGTGACGGCAGTAAGAATACATTTGTCACCACCCCAACTCTTCCTGCGGGTATCGTAGGAGTCGACTGAGGGATTGAAGTGTCAATGACCAGTCTTTGATAAAAGATTGATGATGGGCAGCAGCATCATCGTAGTGGACACAATTGCGATCGCCAATCCGCTTGCCCAGCGTGGCGTTATTCTGACTACGAGTATTAGAGACTTCATCTCTAGTTAATGTACTACTCGTATATCTGTATTTAGATTAAATCAAATTTATGTTTGGTTTTTAATTAATGCATGTTAGCTGTAAGATGTGATAAAACTATTATTTGAAAAAGAAGTCCCGCTGAGTTTCTTGCCGGATTCTTCTCAGGCAGTGGTGTAGGGTTAGAACCGGAAGTAGTTTTTTTTTCTCTCATTCGCTATTTAGTTTAACGATTCAAAAGCGCTCGTTGCTGGGCCTAATTGAATAAAGAATATTTTGACTTTGACTAATGCGTCTATACGCATAGTTAATAGGAGAGGCCTCGTCCAGTGTACCAACAGAGGCTAATGATGATGATGATGCCTTTATTGCCATAACGATAGACGCGTGTTCAGATATTTTTGAGCGCTCCGGACGTTACGATATATCTGATGGCGAATGTAATAATAACGGTATAAAATATTTATACTTGTGGTTCCTAGTATTGACGGCACGATAAAGTATAAAGTATCAAGATTATTTTCATCTAAATATCAAATTTCATTATAAAAACACATCTACCAATTTCAGGTTCGCGGTAGGGCCTCAGATTTTGTATGATTAATATGTGAATTCACAGTCAAAGTATAAAGATACGTTCATAATAGTACATAACGACACGAAGTGCGAAAAACATGAAATTCTAAACGAGTGGCGATGTTTTAAAACACGACCTATAGGGAGTGTTTTAAATCTACATGAGTTACGAATTTCGTTTTTGCACGTGTCTAGTACGACGTTTTTTAGTGCAGATGGCCATCCGAAGTTTTGGACCTGACGTAAAATGACACATTTCTTGCACCAGAGCCTAAAAAAGGCATCATCTGTACTAAAAGTAACTTTATTAACAGAAAATATAATTAATAATAAACAACACTGAGAAACATTACTGATGAATTGTAATCTAGTTATTTTTCTGCTACAAAATTATCCTTCAACCTTGAAAGAAGTAGCTTAACGCCGCGTCCACGACATCGGTCTAAGGCGACCGGCTTAGCCGAAAACGTATGGTGCTCCCTCTCGTACCCATATCAGCATCCCGCTCCCACTCATGGATTCGCTCGCCGCTGGTCGCCTTAGACCAATGTCGTGGCCAGGGCATAATAGTTTTCCAGCAGCCAGAAAGGTTAGGACTAGGACCTCTATGTTCCCCGGTCAAAGCCCGACGCGTACTACTGAGCCCGCGCCCGAGCAACCATCGACTTAAATACCTATAATATATCTTATGTTTGAGTCTCACGTTAGTTGTAATTCTAGAATAGGGTTTACTCGTCGATAACAGTAAAGTGGTGTAGATGTTTCATTTTGTCTCTTGTTCCGGCTTTAAAAATATTTAGATATAGTCATAAATATTGCGTAGTTCTTAAGTAGAACCCTAATCGGCTATTAAGGTCCCATGAGAGTACGTAACCATTTTCAGGTGTGCGACAGCGTAGCGGACCGTTCGCGTAACCGTAGTAGTACGGGTTCGTTGAGTCCAGCGGGCCTAGTCAAAATGCCATTCTTTAATCGTATCGTATACGATAAGCAGAGATCGGACAAATGTGCGTCATTGTCCGCAATAATATGGACATGACTTCAAATCTGATTGAATAATTAATCATTTAATCATTATATTTTCTTCGGTTACCGCGAGGATTACACATGAAATAAAACAGTCATCAGTCAGTCATCCGCAGACCACGAACCCTGTAAAGTGTTCGAAACTTCGGAATGAAGTTAAAATTAGTTAATATACGCGAGTTTATCCATTTTCATAGTTTTATTTCACATTTAATCATTTTCAGAAAATTATCTATTTGACACCGGTAACTATGAAAACCTTTGTAAAGAGACACCTTAAAGCTTCAAAATCAAATTTCAAGAAATTATTATTTTTATATTTCATTTAACCAACTTTGGAGTCATATTCACATTATTGCGAACAATGACGCACATTTGTCCGATCTCTGATGATCTTATCTTATTTGCGGGGCCCTTACGGATACACTTCGACCCATTGGGATCTTTTGTGTAATATCTCTGATGATAAGCGACAAGTAATAAATGTAATCGGTTAAAATATTATCGAACCGGGTTACTCACGTATTTAAGTCGATGATTGCTCTACATGTTTCGACCCATTAAGAGGGTGCTGCGTACGACGACCCTCTTAATGGGTCGAAACATGTCGAGCAATCATAAACTTAAATACCTGAGTAAGTAAGGGTGCTCCGGACGAGGACCCTCTTAATGGGCCGAAACATGTCGAGCAATCATGGACTTAAATACGTGAGTAACCCGGTTCGATAATATTTTAATATGTTTGAGTCTCACGCTAGTTACAATTCTAAAAATGTAATCGGTTCCATGAAGATGGCAGTCCATATGGCCCTAGACCCCGTCAAGTGGAAGAAAATCACTGTTGGTCACGATCCTCAGCCATGAGGGAGTGACTGAGAAGAAGAAGAATATACAATATAATATAGAAGAATATCTATGTAATGCCAAGATGCCATTTTTTAATCGTACACAATCTTTCTTCTTCTTCTGAGTCGCTACCTCACTGCTGAGGATCGTGACTCCGCTTTCTAATAGCTTTTGCTGCAGCTCTCCACTTCTCCCTGTCGGTTGCTTTGTGGAAAGCGTAACTCAGTGTGGTGTCCATTTGCGCTGATATCTGGTCACACCATCGGGTTGGACTAGGTCCTCTGGGCCGCCTACCATCCACTTTTCCCATCACAACAAGTCTCTCCAAGTTGTTGTGGTCTCTGCGAGCTATGTGACCGAAGTATTGTAGCATTCGTTGGAGACAAATGGTGGACAGTCTGGGATGGTTTTCCATTTTAAGCTGGGCTAATATGGACACGTTAGTGCGGCGCGCGGTCCATGGGATCCGGAGCATACGTCGCCACACCCACATCTCAAAAGCATCGACTTTCATACGCAGGTCCGCTTTGAGTGTCCATGTTTCCGCCCCGTTGAGAAATATGGGGAAGACAAGGGTCTGAGCTATTCTAATTTTAGTTTTGTTGAGAATGTTCCTGTCTTTCCATATCCTTTGCAGCTGGGACATTGCTGAATTTGCCATGCCTGTTTTTCGTCTAATTTCGGCCTCACATCCACCCTTGTTGCTTAGGACAGCTCCTAGGTATGTGAATTCTTCTACTGTTTCATAGTTGTGAAGGGTGTCTGTGTGCAGACGGGTGTTGAATCTGTCAACTATCATAATTTTTGTTTTTGCCTTATTGATAGTTAAACCGTGTTCTTGGCTGATCACCTCGAGGCGGTCCAGCAGCGCTCTCATTTCGGGTTCCGTTGAAGCAAAAAGTGTGGTGTCATCGGCGTATCTCAGGTTCGATATTTTACGTCCTCCCACCGTGACACCTCCGTCCCAGTTCTCCAGTGTGTGTCGCATTATATGTTCTCCGTATAATGTTGAACAATATTGGGGATATGATGCAACCATGTCGGACGCCTTTCTGGAACACGAACTGCTGCGTCGATTTTAATGTTTGGAGGTACATCTTTACATAAAAAAATTAAGATATGTACAATCTGTATTTAGAATTTTATAGCCTATATTGTCTAGTTTACTATCTAATCGTGAAAATTATTCAGTCTGTATTTGATTGACAATAAAAATGCGATTTTAATAAAACAGTCGCAAACTTAGTTGCTTTTTCCTGTAGAAATATATTTTTGTTTATTTCTCTTATCAATACATCTAGAACAACATATTCCTTTGATTAAGCTTTGGTTGACATGTACGTTTCTTATAAATCACAATATGATAAAAAAAATCTCAGATTTTTAAGTTATTACAAAATTTACTAAAAATCCACAATGACTTAATCGGTTTTATCTGTAGGAAATCTAGAAGTGTCTTCGTTTAAGTCTCAAATCTTCAAATTATCATCACTAATCACAGATTTTATTGACAATAAAGCATTTTTGGAAGCCTCCTAACCCTTAATAATACATAGTTTTAGGTTTTGTGGGAAAAACACCAAATAAAAAAAAAAAAACAACGAACCACCACCAGTTTTTGTTGATATCTCATAAACGACTGAACTGATTACGTTAAGATTTATAAAGCAATATCTCAAAACTATACACCTTTAAATAAAAAAAAATGCTAATCGGTTCAGGCGTCTTCGAGTAATCGCATCATATACTTACTACATCTACTACGCTCGCTCAGCAACTCTGCCAACTCGAACTCGAAAGCTAGGCCTCCGAAACTAAATAACACCATAATGTATGACTAAGGATGTTACTTTTCATTTTATAATTACACATAACAGTAATAATATAAGTAGTATTTGTACACTTGATAACCGGTAGTCATACATTATTGAAAGTTTTGTTAGGAAAAATAAAGCCAAATTCCCTTTGGTCCGTTTTCGTAATTATGGTTTCGTAGTTACCTACGTAAGAAGAATTATTTTTCACCGTTTCGTAATTGATTACCAAAGCGGAATTTAATTTCTGCATTCGTAATCTGTTTCGATTAAAAATGAGACCATCCGCAGCAGAACCAAAGTAACCGAAATAGCTCTCCGAATCGCTAAACTGAAGTGGCAGTGGGCGGGGCACATTGCGCGTAGAACCGATGGCCGTTGGGGCGGGAAGGTTCTTGAGTGGCGGCCACGTACCGGAAGGCGTAGCGTGGGTAGGCCCCCCACAAGGTGGACTGATGACCTGGTGAAGGTCGCAGGAGTCCGCTGGATGCGGGTGGCGCAGGACCGGTCATTGTGGCAATCTTTGGGAGAGGCCTATGTTCAGCAGTGGACGTCTTTCGGCTGATATGATGATGATGATGATGATGCCTTTTTTCTTTTGTTGGTACATAATTATGTACTAGGACTTTCAATACCGGTATTTTTAGATTACCAATACCGCGATCCCGGTATTGAAAGTCCTAATATGTACCTACCCAATAAAATAAAAGTTGTCTTATGAAAAAAAACATGACAAATTATGACATAGCATCCAGCAAAAGATTAACAATATACAAGGTGGCCATAAAACCTCTCTGGCAACGGGAATACACTTATTAACCGACTTCAAAAAGGAGGAGGTTAACAATTCGTCGAAATCTTTTTTTTTTTTTTATGTATGTTCCCCGATTACTCAAAGACGCGTGGACCGATTTCAAATATTCTTTTTTTGTTTGAAAGGGTATACCTTCTAGTTGGTCCCATTGTCACCGAATCCAGATCTGATGATGGGATCCTGGAGAAATCGAGGGAACTCTTCAAATGTTGTAGGCACAAATGACATTTTTCATTTATTTTCGAAGACTAATCAAGTATTTGCATCTAGTCATGAACATCTTAAGTTGGTGATCTGATGATGGAAGGTACAACTCTTTAGCAATTAGGAGTTGGGGGATAATTCTTTAAGTATAACATATTTCATGTATTTTGGAAGCTATTTGAGTATTTGCCTTTAGGTGGTCATCCTTTCATGTTGGTGAGCTGATGATGTAAGGTACAACTCCTTGGAGATTAGGAGTTGGGGGATAATTCTTTAAATATAACATATTTCATATATTTTGGAGGCTATTCGAGTATTTGCCTTTAGGTGGTCATAGTCTCATGTTGGTGAGCTGATGAGGAAAGGAATAACTTCTTAACGATTAGAGGTTGGAGGATCATTCTTTGTATATATAACAAATGTCATACATTTTCGAGATCTATTCAAGTGTTTGCTTAGTAGTTATGACATGTCGGTTAGCGGTTAGTGATTCTTTAAATAGTATTGGCATGCTAAGTCTGTTACCTTTTTAAATTGTTTTTGTATTCATATAAGTTCGCCAGTTCAGGTTTTATGGCCTACTACAGTGCAGTACATTCTAATTATAAGTATTTAGAGCATACTGAATAACGATTTTATATTTACACTACTAAAAAGCAAAAAATAAAATATTTTAAAAATAAAAATAAAACCGCCTTCAAAAATTCGCCCGAACTAAAAAGTTAAAAATAATTTTGGTTCCTACTTCTTAGGATTTCCTACCCAAACCTTTAAACCTTTTACCCTATTCATTGAAATAAAACATTATGGCTAGGTACCCTACAGATTTCTTAGAAGTCGGTGCCAAGCCAAATATGTTCACTTTGCGAGTACTTATATGTATTTGATAGAGCTTTGTAATATACTGTCACTCCGGTTATGCTTTCATGAAAATGACTGAGGCAGACCATTCTGTTGATAAAAGCGTAATCGGAGTGACAGTAAGTTACAAAGCTCTATCTAATATATACATATGAACGTATTCGGCTTGGCACCGACTTCTAAGAAATCTGTAGGGTACCTAGCCATAATGTTTTATTTCAATGAATAGGGTAAAAGGTTTAAAGGTTTGGGTAGGAAATCCTAAGAAGTAGGAACCAAAATTATTTTTAACTTTTTAGTTCGGGCGAATTTTTGAAGGCGGTTTTATTTTTATTTTTAAAATATTTTATTTTATGGCCACAGTTTATACAAGCAATCCATATTATTCTGTTTAAAATCCTCAGCGGGGATCTATTGGATGCCGACTACCTCACGATCGATCTTTAAGGCATGCTCTGAGGGCGGCCTATGTCCAGTAGCAGTGGTAATCAATTATGAAATAAGAAAAGTCAATATGTTTTGGTAATTAACTACGAAAGAAGAATTAGTAAGCAATTACGAAAACGGAAAATAAATTCCGCTTTGGTAATCAATTACGAAACGGCGAAAAATAATTCCTCTTACGTAGCTAACTACGAAACCATAATTACGAAAACGGACCAAAGTCAGTTTCCTTTTTCCCCGTTGCGAGTCTAACGAGTTTTCTACTCCTTGCACTTGTTATTATCAGGGCCCGTAATTTTCATGCCGATGACATCAATTTGAAGTCACGCTCCATTTAGGGTGATCCGAAATACTTTTATTGATAATTATTAATCATTAGTCATCAACCTACTTGATACGTGAACCATAAGTAAATCTATTTGATTTGTTTCCGTACATACATTTTATTTAATGATATTGTTAACACATTTCCATAATTACGTACAAAACGGAATTCCTCTTTAACGTAAAGCACGTATCAAGTAGGTATTATTTATTTTACGTGTAAACAGACTACTTTTGAAGTTCATGATTAAAATGATTGACGACTAATGATTAATATTTAACAATAAAACTATTTTGGATCACCCTAAATGGAGCGTGACGTCAAATTGATGTCATCGGCATGAAAGTTACGGGCCCTGGTTATTGTACACTAGCGCTAAAATAGTCTTTTACACGATTTTTTTAACAAACATTACGAGAAACAACAACCTGTGTCATCGGCGCGTGAGTCGCAACTGAGTGAAGTTACTACGGCGTGAAGCTCGTACGCGCACATAATTGGTTTCTCCTGTAGAGAATTTACGTCAATATTGAAATAGAATCACAAGCAAAAGCAACTAAGTCGCTTTTAAATTTTTTGGCAGTATGATATTGGCGTTGTTTGGAAACAATTATCTACTGGAAAAACATGCTAAAGGCATGTAATGTGTTCAACCTGTCGTAAAATAAATAATTTAATAGAATCATTTTCATGCTAAAACCAAATAAGTATATATAATATTTTTTTGTAAAACTTAAAATGGGAATGTATAAATGCAAATAAACACTATGTACCATTAACAGTTTTTACTTGGCGGAGAAAGCATAAGGTTTTGTATTAAGTTATGTATATCAGATTTTGGCAGTGAATATTTCAGTAAAATGACGTTTAAGTAACTATATCTAAAAGCTATCTTTGGAACGGAGAGTCGTATCAAAACATGGGTTTTACTAGATTGTAGTCCTTGAAATTCTTATTCCAAAGGCGTAAAAAACACGATTTCGTGAAAAAGTCACTTAGTCGGTATTTGCATTAATAGGACGAGATTAAGACAAAATAAGTATAATACACAAAATAAATGAAGGTTAAGGCCCTGCTACGCTAACGCAAACTTACTTAGAACAAATTACTAACTCTCAAACGACCAGTTATTTTAGACCAAACTAGCTTTCCTGAATTTCGTTAGTGCTCCTACATTAAGAAGCTTTTACTTTACGAGATATTTCTGTGGGGTCATTAATTTCACTGAAGTCTAAAGATTTATACGATATTTATTTTTTAGATGGGTACAGTGAACTCGGCAAACTTCTCATAGACTTATTAAAAACGTAAGCAATATTAAGAGGCATTCGAATTATGTCCAGACGTTTCGATTTGCCGTGTGGTGACGGCAGTAAGAATACATTTGTCAACACCCCAACTCCTCCTGCGGGTGTCGTAAGAGTCGACTAAGGGATTGAAGATAGAAATTTGGCATTTAAGGCTCAAAGAAAATGTGTTCGTTCTGTTTGTGGGCTAAGGGACAGAGATTGCTGTAAACATTGCTACTTAGAATTAAAAATTTTGACATTTCCGTGCTTATATATTTTTGAGGTAGTCATGTATGTAAAATTAAATATCCATAAATTTTCGACCTTTAACAGTGCTCGTCAGCGACATAAAATCACGTGCACAAAATCAGGTACAGCTTTACGAGGAAAAAGTGTATATGGGATGGCACACACATTATATAATAAGGTACCTGACGAAATACTGGAAACTGACATGCCAAAATTTAAAACTTTATTTTTTGACTTTTTAACAAAGCATGCGTTTTATTCAATCAAGGAATATTTAGATTATAAGCCATCTCGATATTAAGTTTGTTATGTTATAGGGCGAATAAGCAAATGTAAATATATATTATAGACTATATTGCATGTTTGGCTGTAGGTACTTAATATAATGTAATGTTATAATATTTGAATGCCCATAGTCGGCTGAATACACTGTACCTTTAAATGTATTACCATCCACTTGACTGTATTCAATCAAATAAACGATTATGATTATGATTATGATTATGATTATGAAGTGTCATTGGCCATTATTTGATAAAAGATTGATGATGGGCAGCAGCGTCATAGTGGACACATTACTGCGATCGCCAATCCGCTTGCCCAGCGTGGTGATTATGTGCATTTACCTCCTAATGCGTCTATACGCATATTTAATAGGAGAGGCCTACGTCCAGCAGTGGACTATCATAAGCATCAGCCTGGTGATGGTGTGATGTGTTTCGATTTGATATTACAATACATGATAGTGCTTGCTCTGATATACAGGATGATTGTTTATTCACTGGCCAAACTTTAGGGGGTTAATTCGGAGATCATATTGATGAACTTTTACTAAGGGAACGACATCCGATTCGAGAAAAAAAATCTGACGGGCGGAAGTTGTTATCAAAGTCGACCCGCAAATCAAAGTAACCCCGGTTTACGGTAGCCATGATTATTTGAAAAGCAAGTCACGCCAAGTTTCTTACCGGTTCTTCTTGGGTCAGTGGTGTAGGGTTAGAACCGGAAGTAGTTAATTTTAGTTAAATTGTAGCTTAGACTAAAAGAGTTTGTTGCTATTCCAATTTGAATAACGAATCATTTAACTTTAACTTCACATGAATGTGGTAAAAATACATCACCGGTTCAGTTCAGACGTATAGGTTTAGCACATGATTAGCGCGCCCATTATTTCGCGGCGAGAGAGATTATCCGTCCTTCTTTTATTAATATAGTTAGTATAAGACAGAAAGTCGAGCACTAATTATGACTTAGCACATAAGTTTACCTACTGAAGCCATTTCACTATTTTAAGTGGGTCACAATTTTCGCGAATATGAAATGGAACCTAGCTGTTTGGAGTGAATAAATTATTTAATATACAGGTCGTCCCAAAACTATGGAACATTGTAGCAAATGTACCTAAATATCGTAGATAGGGTATTTTGCTCAAAAAAAACTTTGTTATTTTTAAAAGTTAGTAATTCTTTAGTCACAGATTTACAAAAAAAAGTCTTGACTCGTCGTAACAAATATTTTTGTTGCAATTTTAATCAGATATTTGACATTGTTTCTTTCTTTGAAATACTATGCTACTTAAAAAAGTTTTTTCACTTCTCATGCTCTTAAAATGTTATTTTAGTCCCTGCATATCGGGACTAAAACTCTTTATTAATCTCTAGGGACTAAAGTAATTTTTTTTTAATTGACGTTGGAAACCCGTAAACAGCCACACTCACGGTGTTCAAGAATAAAGGATAGTCGCCATTTTCAGTGCTTGTGTATGGACCACTTTTGTGCATGCCGTGGATACAACCTCTAAACTTTTTTTTAATTGACTTTGGAAACCCCTAAACAGCCATTTCTAGTGTTAATGATTTTTGAACGAACGGATATTGACATTGAAAATAACCTCAAAATGTCAATCGTGAAAAAATATTAAGGAGAATCGATTTATTTTCTTGATATACATGTATATTTAATACTTGTTTAATATACGATTAAGATTGAATCCAATTTATTACTTATTTTTTAATAACCAATTAGCTTCAAAATAGTTATGTAGTTAGCTCCAATTCGTTGGCTAAATATGCAAGTATTTAAAGCGTCATATTTCGAAAAAGGAATACAGGCCTACTACCGCGAAAATCGAAATTCGTAAATTTCGAGGATTTTTCTCTGTCACTTAAACGAATGCGTCATTAGAGTGAGAGAGACAAATCCTCGAAATTTACGAATCTCGTTTTTCGCGGTAGGGCCGCAGATAAAAACGCGGAACGAATTTGATTGCTTATTTTTTGTGTTTTTGTCCATAAGTAATATTGTTCAAATCGTAGTTATATAATTTACGTTGTCACGTCATGCGATGAAGAAGTATTAACGCCTTACTCCAAATTGAAGAAGAATGCAAAAGAGGTGGTGCAAAATCTTTTACCGCCGAAATCTAGTGTAATATATTCAAAAGCGTATCAAACTTTTATGGATTGGAAAACTGGAAAGCAAATTAGGTAGGTACCAACATCATTTATGGAAGGCGTATTTCTGACATATTTTGATGAAAAATCTAAGATGCTTAAAACCACACTGCAACTAAACCATATAAGTTAAAAGTTTATTAATAATTTATCGTAAAGTGGCCATGTTCCGAAGAAATGGGAAGTTTTGACATCGCAGAACATATATTTTTTTTGTTTCTTATTTGTTCTTTGTGTTAATTAATACTGAGATTATGTAGAACGTAGTTTTTTTCCTCGCATTCTAAGTGAAAAGTAGAGTGTTTAATTCGGGACTAAACAGCCATAATGACACTCGAACTACATCCACCCTCGCTACGCTCGGGTGGATAAATATCTCGTGTCATAATGGCCTGTTTTAGTCCCTCGTTAAACAATCTACTATTATTTCTTAGTTATTCTTTCGATTGGCATCAAAAAAATAGAGGTTTTTTTTTTATATTTAAGTCCGTTCGAATCCCAGTCGAAGCAAGTAAATCTTAGAATATCTTAGACACTTACTTTGAAAAAAATAACGTTACGTCGTCTTTGAGCAAAATAGGTACCGTATCTACGACATGTACTGGTAGGTACATTTTTTTGTCTCTCTTGATAATGTCAGACGATTCGAAAATGCTTATTAATAAGCTTACTTGAATAAAGAATAGTTTGACTTGACTTGACTTGACTTTAAGATACTTTCTTTTCATGCTCTTTTTCCAGCGTGTTACTTTTTGGGACGCCCTGTACGCCTCGAAACGAACGCCGACTCGAAAAACAGTGATTCTTAAACTTTGCTCTTCAAAGTTGCGTCGTTTTACGAATACGACTTAAATTATGTGAGTTACGTGTGAAAAGCAAGCTATTGCAGCTCTTGAGGTATACAGGGTGATTTTTTACGAGTGATTAGAGAAAAAATCTTTTTTTTTATGTGACAACTGAGCTCCACCCCACCTGATGAAAAGCAGGAACTGAGGCCCATGGACATAGTGACCAAAAATCACCAATGCTCTGCCTACCCTGAGGACTTAGATGGATTGCCTCAATATATGGCAGTAGTTACACCGGTTATCTTACCCCAAAACCGAAATACAGCAGTGCAAACACTGCTATTTAGCGGCAGGTTAACGGGTCAGACGGTGGTACTCGTAGCTATCCGGACGGACCCTGCACGAGGTCCTACCACCAGCAAAAATCTGATATCTGATGCTCCATACAAACCCTGAGGTTAGATCAAGGCACATGCCATATATGGGCGTTACTTGCCGCCAGATGCCTAATGGGTCAAACGTAAACCCATGTTCGGAGTCTTTCCGGTGGACAATCTAAAAGTTAAGGCCTATAAAGCTTGATTTTCTTATGAAAGCCTAATCTTCATTAAGACGTCCTCCTTTTCCATTGCTTTGTATGATAAAAATCATTACTATCTGTCCACCGGATGATAACTATCGACCACAGGAAAGAAAAAGTGCGTGTTCTGCTGAACTGTAGAGCCCCTCTTTCCTGTGGCCAATAGTAAGCAACTGTTAGGAGTGTACTCGTGATTTTTATCATACAATTCAATAGGAAAGGAGTGCCTTTAAATGACAATAAGGGTTTAATAAGAAAATGAACTCTCATAGCCCTTAACTTTTAAAATGTCCACCGGAAAGACTCGTAACATGATTTTAAGTTTGACCCCTTTACTTCCCGTACAGACTCTGATTAATTACATACATATAAGTACAAAACTTTCGTGAGACTCATACATACTAACCCGCTCATTCATAAACGTCTCCTAAGGCTAGATTCACACGGAGTATTTTTTTCCCGTATACCGTATTCGAAAATTTCTCTAACATTGTACTGACAATAGACTTTGTGTAGTACCGTTCACACGCATTCTCGAATACGGTATGCGGGGTCCGTGTGAACGTTATTATTCAAAGTCTATTGTCACTACGACATTCGAGAAAATCTCGAATATGGTATACGGGAAAAAATATTCCGTGTGAATCTGCTGCTGCCGTGTGCAGCTGCGAAACGTCGTTTGTCCCTTTTGATTTTATCAAATATGACTATAAGGCCGAAAGGGACAAACAATACTTACGGCTTGCTAAGTTACGAGTCGTTTATTAGGGGGTAAAATTATATTTCTTAGCCATGGCGAATGGCTCTTGAAAAAGCTCCTCATATACGGAGCAAGGCTCGGCTGGCTAACGCATTCGTCCAGGATGACTTAAGGCCGAGCCACGCCGAATGCGTGTGCAGCACGTGCGCGTGTCCGTGGCGTGCGTGTTGTGGCGTATGTAAATGTCACATTAAATGACACACCGATTGCGTGGCGTGCACGTGACCAGCAAACGGCTTGCCAAAAGTGCCATCTTATAATTGGGTAATTATTCGAGCGTTTCAACCGCCTCCATTTTGTCAAATTTTCTAAGAGTTGACTGCAGGCTTTATGGTGAATTTCGGTTATTTGGTAGATAACCAGACACGAAGTTAAAACAATCAGTCGTTATTGCGTAAAGTGTTACCACGAAATTTACTCGGAACAAATGTCCTAATAATGACCCAATTATGACATTTATATATGCTACAATACGCGCGTCACACACACGCGGACATGCATGCGCTGCACACGGATCCTGTGTGACCTGGCCTTTACTCACTGGTTTCGTCAGTAATATAATATTATTGATTTTTCTCATAATTATATTCACGCCTCCTCTGATATTATCAAAACGCGATTAAAATGGGATTCGAAAGTACCTGACACAACAATATATACGTCAATCTAACTAGGATATACTTATTCATAGTTATGGATATATTTATGTTAGACATTTAACAAGAAGTATTTTCGAATCCCTTTCTAATTCCGGTTTGATAATATATAGATATATATTGAGGCGTCATAAAGTCACTGTATAAATCTCATTAAAACCTCCAAGAAATTATATTATTACTGGTTTCTGCAGTAATTTATTAGGGTCAAAGTTCTTTTCGTTGTCTTATTTTGTGTCCCTAAAAAACGTGATTTTTGTACGAGATGATATATTGTTTTCAATTTGTGATGTATGGATTAAAATCTAGCGTGAAAAATAAATACAAGTGCACCGGATTTTTTTTTTATAATACTGAGTCGATACAGCAACTAAAAGCGTGACAGAGTGGTATGGAAAAAGCCAACGAAAAGAACTTTCACCCATTATTATTTCCTTTTTTCATAATCATGTTCACGCCTTCTCTGATATATAGATATACATTGAGGCGTCATAAAGTCACTGTACGAATTTGATCTCATTAAAACCTCCAAGAAATGATATTATCCCCATCTTATTACATATGAGTTCTAGACAGCGTAATACTCTTATTGGAAATTGGAAAATCGTGTTATTACAGAATGTTATTACTTATTAGCGAAAGCCGCTCGGAAAGAGCTTCCAATTCAGTACAAATATTACCTAAAATATAGAAGTTACAAAGTACTGAACTCTTAAGCTTGTGATTTACTTTAGGTATGCTAGATATCTAGTTAGTACCATTGTCAATATATCGATTTTAAAAATCAGGTTTGTTGTATGGGAGCTGTTTTAATAGTACATTATGATACAAGTGCGAAAAAAATTAAGTACGAAACGAGTGGAGATAAATTAAACGACGATGTTTTATCATTTTCGCACGTGTATCGTACGACGTTTTTCAGTACATACTTAATTATGCATACTTTTTGGTATTTGTTGTTATAACGGCAATAGAAATATTAGAAATACAGCGTCTGTCAAATTTTCAATTGTCTAACTGTCACGGTTCATGAGATAAAACCTGATGACAGACGGACAGATAGACGGTAGAGTAATAGTGTCCCGTTTTACCCTTTGGGTAACCCTAAATTTGAAAACTACCCTATTGCCACTAGTGAGAGCTCTCTACTAAGCAATACGTAATCGAAGTGGTAGCTAACTCTTTACTTTTTACAATTATGCATACAAGAATAGCACATTACGACACAAGTGCGAAAAACATGTGTCGATTTAAAACATCGCCACTCGTTTCGAATTTCGTTTTTGCACGTGTCTCGAACGACGTTTTTTAGTGCAGGTGGCCCTCGGAAGTTTTGGCCCTGACGTAAAATGACATACTTCTCGCACTAGCGCGTAAAAAAAGCGCCATCTGTACTGAAAAAAAGTAGGTACATAATCAAGGGATCAATTAATTAGAATTAAAGCTTGAGAATTGAAGTTGGCAGTTGCCATTTTCGCTTATTAGTAAACAAGAAATCCATAAAATTTACTGTTATACGTACAATAATCAATGAATATGCAATTTATGACACATAATGGTCATGATAGCCATTTTTGTATCATTTTCCTTAAGCGAACTATCCGCTTAGCTTACTCGTGTTTTATATATAACTCATCCTTTGTACATATGCCAGTTGTGTCATGTCTTTAGTAACATAATAACACAAAAACACCTCCTGTTAAATTGTTTTTATTCAAACCGTGTAGTAATATAATTAAAGTAGTTTAATAATGTCGAGATTGTTATTTTTGTTACTTTTGTGTTTAGTGTCAACAAACTGTTCAAGTAAGTTTTTACGTCATTATTTTTTCTCAAACTTGCAATGAAATATTTCACCAACAAACGGGCCTTAATAATTTAATTTCAATGAATTCTTGACAGTCAAATTGGACTTGGGGGGGTGACCATGACGTACTAATGCGATTCAGTTTAGGTTCAGGGAAAGGGACACAGATATCCTTTCTCTCAACCTAAACTGAATAGCATTAGTACGTCATGGTCACCCCCCTGGAAGCACAATGTCGCTCGTTCGATGACCGAGCTTGATATATTATTGGCATTTAATAATTACTTAGCAGTCGCAATGTACAAGTATGGCAGATTAAGTAGACTGCAAAGTAACGGAAGTAACCTGCTTCAAGAAGTAAGACACTGAAAGTAGCTCACATGCCTACTAAAGGTGCATTTAGACCAACCGAGCATTCGCTCAGTCTATCCCCCACTCTCCGAAATTCGTTCAATACACAAAACGTGATTCGTCGAAATTCGTCGATTTCGTAGAGTGGGGGATAGCATGGCCGAATGCTCGTTTGGTTTAAATCCACCTTAACGCGAACACCGATCTTCATAAATTTCGACCGCAACACAGTGTTTCGAATTCGAATTTGAAGAATGTAATCGGTCAATTTTGCACAGCTCCGCTCCGCGTCAGTGGAGCCGCACCCTTAGTATTGAACAGATTAAACAGATACTTAGCAATAGAATTTGAATTAAGGATTTTTTTATTTATATTATTTTTACACTTGCCCCACTATTTTACAGGTCCACAAATTACCCTTACAAGGGTCACACATACCAGGACATACAAGATGACAGATAACCAGGAATTCCTCTTTAGCGACAATGAAAGGGTATATATGGATTGCAATTTGACCTGCCACGTGTGCTCGGTAGAATCGGAATACAAATTACATTTATATTTGCATAAAAATGATGACAGGCAGAGAAGTGGTGAGTACTAGCAATGTATAAGTTGTAGAACATTCTCAAAATTGCGGGAATATAGGGCCCGGCCACATGACCACGGTGCGGCGTCGTAAACGTAAAATGGCGCGGCGTCGGGGTATTGCACGTTATCGCACCGTGCGAAAATACGACGCGGCGTCGTGCAGTTTAACGGTGCTGCACCGGGCAAATCCACGTTATCGCACCGTGCGAAAATACGACGCGGCGTCGTGCAGTTTAACGGTGCTGCACCGGGCAAATCCACGTTATCGCACCGTGCGAAAATACGACGCGGCGTCGTCCAGTTTAACGGTGCTGCACCGGGCAAACACACGTTGTCGCGCCGCGCGCCGGCGCCTGCACATTAACGTTGCGGTACCGTGTTGAGTAGATGCATCCAAGTTTTGTCTTTTCTTTGCTCGTGTTGTTTTCAAACCCTGTAAAAATGACTTGGCGGACCTCCTTCCACGCTCTAGTTTTTAAAAACGTATCTTTGTAATCGTCAATTGTTTTGTCCCAGAGGACTGAACGTTCTTCTACCAAAGAAATCAACATATCGGCATCTATATCCTCAACCATCTTTGAAAAAAGTGTAAACTAGTGATCGTTATTATTATTACGTGCACTTTCCGTGGCAATGACTACGGTTGACAGAAAAAGTAACAAATATGAAAATGCTATTTTGTTCTATTATTCGTACCCTAAAAAAAAAGTACCTACTCTCGTTAGGACACATACAAACTTTATCCTGCTTTATTAAAGAAAAATTTTAATGTCATTAATTTATGACCAGAGATCGAATTTCGATCGAATTTAATCAAAATGAATATTCTAGTAACTATTTCAAGTGGAGTAAGATCAGTGTTTTACAGGGTGGGAATGAGTATTCGGACAGACTATACCAATACATTTTTGATTTCAAAAGAAGTAAAACATATTATGAGACATATTTATTTATTTAAACTTTATTGCACAGTAAAAAAAACAGATACAACAGGCGGACTTAATGCCATAAGGCATTCTCTACCAGTCAACCTACAGGCCAAACAGATAAACATTAATGGTGCGGGATGTGAAGAGTTCATACATAAATACACTAACAAAATATGAGTACTTGCTAATAATAATATAGTATCAATAGATATGCAATATATAGATGATAAAGCTATAAATATCAAAATATATAATAATATAATATAATAATAATAATATACCTGCTATTTTCTAAAGTACCAGAACATTAATCTCATGTCATTCATCTCTTTATGTCATTTTCGGACAAAAAAGTTTGTTTTTTTAATTCTTATTTGTGATTTTTTGATTTATTTATTATAATTTAATAATAAATTGTAAGGAAAGAGTTTTAATTTCGGTGTAGGTAATTATTTATTATAATTAAAATGACTATAATTTATGAAATTTTAATAATCTATAAAATACCTATGTATTTGATTTTTCTGTCAACCATATTTTGTCTCCAATACCGCAGTTACCGCACGTTGATATCGATCACTGATGTTTACTAACTGAGTAAACTGAGAAAGAAACTTGGTGCTAAAAGGATTGTGACGTTTCTTTCCGAAATTATAGTCATTTTAACTATAGTAAATAATAATTACCTACACCGATTTTAATCACTTATTCAAATTACACTGATTAAACCAGTAAACGACTAAAATGTATCAAACAGATTTGGCTGTCAAACGTTCACGTCAAATTGAAAAATCCATTATACAGGGTGGTTAGTGAGTAAGGTGTATTCCTGACCACATTTTGAGAAGATCTCCGGAAAAGCCCATGTGCAAAAAATTGTTAAAAATTTGGGGGTGTATTGGGGTGGTTCTTTTTTGGTTTTTAATTATCTTGAGGGTCTATTCTACAAAATACTATTCAATTTTAAACTCAGAAATGATGAGAAATATTTTAAAACCTTTATTATATGTGATGATGTTTGTATTTTTTTTGCATTTGTAGAGCTTAAACATTAAAGGCAAATAAAACTAGTAAATAATTAGAATCAACGTAAAAACTAGCACATAATCCACTTTATCATCATAAAATGAGTATTTCAAGACGGTAAAGTTTTGAGCGTATCGAACAATCATAATAACGCGTTTGGGGAACAGTAGCTTCCGACTGACTTCGTGCAGGTAGTTACAGGTTCAAGCGCACCATACCTATTGATTCTGTTGTTTGGAGGGGTTATCTGACTTTTCAAAAATACTACTAAAAAGAGGTTAGTGCTAATATAAAAAATGCATTTTAAACTTGTAAAATGTACCAAACGTCGGGATGTACATAGTTAATTCAATTCTTCTTGTTTTGGTGCCATGTCCTAACGGATGTCGCCGATCATCATGCGAAAGTTTTCTCTACTCTTTGCTGTTCTTGAAAGAGTGGCAGCGTCAGCAGTACCGGTCCACTAATGTTTTGACTCCATGTACATAGTTCTAGGTTTTCCTCTTCCTTTTCTACATTCTCTTTTTCCTACTATTACATTTGCTATTGCCAACCCGCTTACGTATACCCAGCGTGTCGATTATGAGCATTTACCTCCTAATGCGACGATACGCATAGCTAATAGGAGAGGCCTTTGTCCAGCAGTGGACTGATTATAGGCTAATGATGTGATGTGATGTTTGTTATTATGGCATACTTCTTATTTCTGTAAATATGGCCAGAACATGCTGGTTTTCTTCTTTATATTTTTATGCTGTTTACATAATTCAATTAATATACGGTGTATAAGCCGTGTGGTGACGGCAGTAAGAATACATTTGTCACCACCCCAACTCCTCCTGCGGGTGTCGTAGGAGTCGACTAAGGGATTGAAGTGTCACTGACCACTATTTGATAAAAGATTGATGATGGGCAGCAGCGTCATCAATGTCATCATAGTGGACACATTACTGCGATCGCCAATCCGCTTGCCCAGCGTGGCGATTATGGGCATTTACCTCCTAATGCGTTTATACGCATAATCAATAGGAGAAGCCTACGTCCAGCAGTGGAATATCATAGGCTGATGATGATGATGATGACGGTGTATAATCCGTTTAAGGGTGAATATCTGTGCGTTTCAACCGCCTAATTTTGGTGGCATAATTTTTGCCGAAGTTTCTATTTGTTACAAATGTTACAATGTTCTACTTTGTCATTTGAAGGAGGCACGGTACCTTTTAAAAATGACAAAGTAAACATTGAGACTATTTGAGATGATTAGAAACTTCGGCAAAAATTATTCCACCAAAATTAGGCGGTTGAAACGCTAAGATATTCACCCTTAAATAATGTTATGTCATTAATCATATTATATGCATTATAATTAAGCGTAAATACTTACTTCCACAGGGACTACAGTTATCAATGCTACCTCTACAGAGCATATGTCACGAAATTTTTCGCTTAAAAAAAACGACACGGAAATAGTTTGTGAAGCGTTCCTTTCCAACAAAAATGTGACTAGCAAAATAAGATCCAGAATCAGGCTCAAGTATAATATGCCGCCAACGAATGAGGTTAAGCAACCGGAAGGAAAACCCTGTAAGTATAATTAAAAATAAATTGCCGCGTTACCAGTGAGCCGGATCATATGAACACAGCTAAATGCGTAACCAACATAGCAATAAAGCTCAGTAGCGCAGCATTTTTTGCACTTTCTGTCACTCATTTTATAGGGTTCCGTAGTAAACTATCTGTGTATTTTTTTTACCTATGTTTTGTGTACAATAAAGATTAAAGTTTTTTTTTTATACCACGTCGGTGGCAAACAAGCATACGGCCCGCCTGATGGAAAGCAGTCACCGTAGCTGTAGCCTATGAGCGCCTGCAACCCCAGGGGTGTCACATGCGCGTTGCCGACCCAATAAGAACTTGTACACTCCTCTTTTGAAGAACCCCATACTGCTACTGAACCCCATATTCTCCATCGGGAAAACCTCGGCAGGGAGCTCATTCCACAGACGGACTGTCCGCGGGAGGAAGTTCCTCTGAAACCCCACGGTGCGCGACCATTTAGGTTGCAAGCTGTGAGGACATACATACATACATAAACTAGGAACCCTTATAATTTCGCCATGTCCGTCTGTCCGTCCGCAGCATAGCTAATAGGCCGTTAGTACAAGAAATTTGCAATTGTGTTTGCAACTGTATCAACAGGTATACATTGTCACGCCGACAAAGCGGTAGAATAAAATATTTATAAAAAAACCTATATTTGCTGTACTTAATCCTATAGTGTGGGGTATCGTTGAATAGGTATTGTCGTCGTTTTTATTAAATAAGGATGAACAGCTATGCTATTCTCTTATTCACACATTCGACGCTGCGTTCGTCAACGAGCTCGACGTCGAGACAGCCTTATCTAAAATCCTAGCTGTTTTATTTGACATTAGGAATCGAGGCTGTGAGCGAGGTGGGTAAGTAATATAACGTATACGAACTAATGCTATATAAATCATAACGTATAAATTCAGTTTGTATAAATTTATAATGCCTAACGTGTAATAAATATAACGTACAAAGGGTATAATTATTAAATGAATAATTGTAAAATGTATAATGAACGTAACATATAACATCGTTTACGATAACGATTAATTAGTATAACATTGAAATAATCTAATATACAAAACAACTATCTTACACAAAATATAAGCGCCTACGATTTTTTCATAATTAAACTATAGAATTATCATTATATTTAATTTGAATTGATTTACTATTTATCCGTATATTAAGCCGTATCCGTATAGGAAGCGATTTAGACCTAGGAACCGGTCGACGAAGCCCCGCTGCGCGGGGCTTCTATTTCTGCTCTAAGGGATAAAAGGTACCTAACGAACCTATCCAGGTTAGAGTAGGAGAGGTACAAATTTGTTATTTTTTAATGCGGGGGGCTCCGCCCCCCGAGCCCCCCTTGTGGGGGGCTGCGCCCCCCCGTCCCCCCTTTTTTGGTTTCGAAAGGATGAGGATGCGTAAACAATTACTTAAAGGTCTTTTATTTATCCGGGAAACTACGCTCGAAACCTAACCAATCCAATTCGGTTTTACCCTGATTTATTACTTGGATTGGTTAGGTTTCGAGGCTAGAACGGATTGAAAAGGTAAGTAATATAACGTATACATTTTTATAGAACTTAACCTAACTTATTTTTCTAGCAGTTATATTTATATCGTTATATCAGATGTTAGTATATGTTTTAACTTTTATACCTTTATATTGATATATGAAACGGAATTCGTTAATATGTACGTTAGACTAAACAACGGTATATATTATTAACGTTATGTTATTTTTGTATTATACTATTTGGAAATAGATGTTTAATACATTATACCTAACGTTAGTATACGTTATGAACGTTTGTAAACTGTAATTATACTAAAAGTGCGTATTCATTATGATACGCATCCGAGCGAGGTTGTGGGCGAGTTCGTCGCTGTTTTTCGTTAGACGAAGTTCGTACATTAAGCATCAAACTCTCGATACATGTAGTTCCAGCTCACGCCGCATTCGTCGCCGAGCACTAGTGTCGTTTAAAGTTGTCTGATACGTTCATGCTACGGTCATGGTATGCTACGGTCTAGTGGGCAGAGACCTTAAAGTAAATTAGTGAATACCATTATTAGGCTCGACGCTGCCGCAGCGCTGACACAGCGCTGACAGCAAGGCGGTTTCCTTAGTGAATAACACTGCAGAACAAGCTTTAAACATGCTTTTGATTTCACAGTCGAGCTATCACTAGAGTCGCCGAAGATATCTCCCACTGAGGTTAAAGATAAACGCGCTGCTTTTGCCATGTTTACCTGCACCGCAAGAAGAGAGGGAATGGCGCTGCTATCGTGGCACCAGATCAAAGGTATGCTTTTATTACATGTTACCGACGCGCCATTATTGCTTCATCACATCATATCATCAGCCTATGATAGTCCACTGCTGGACGTAGGCTTCTCCTATTAACTATGCGTATAGACGCATTAGGAGGTAAATGCCCATAATCGCCACGCTGGGCAAGCGGATTGGCGATCGCAGTAATGTGTCCACTATGATGACGCTGCTGCCCATCATCAATCGTTATCAAAAAAATGGTCAGTGACACTTCAATCCCTTAGTCGACTCTTACGACACCCGCAGGAGGAGTTGGGGTGGTGACAAATGTATTCTTACTGCCGTCACCACACGGCTAATTGCTTAGTACAAGAGTAATGCCCGCTTTCCACTGCCAGCGGAGCGGAGTCATTAATGGGTCCGTTTAACTTTCACAGCCGTCAACTGAATACTAGTCATAAATATTATTAGATGTCATATACCAAAGAAAAACGACCAAGATCACCTAATGTCCGAGATGGGGATCGAACCCACGTACTCAGCTTTCGCGGCTGATGCCTGTACCCCTCGGCCTCTCGGTCTTAGCAACCACAGGTCAATTTTCTCTTCTTCTTCTTCTTCAACCTGGTCTTTATTTTTTTTATGTGACATCTAATAATATTTATAATTTAGGTATAATAGTATCAAGTAGTGTGACTACTGGGGAAAAATAAAAAGTACGAATCAAAATATGTATTTAATAAATAATTTGATTCGTGTTTTCACAATACGTTGAATACAAGTCCTTAGCGAGCGATGAACGTGAAACGGAGCCATTAATGAGTCCCCTCCGCTCTCAGTGGAAAGCCGGCATAACACTGTCCGTGCTTGACTGTACTCATTTTTCCTCACACTTGCTTTCTAAGCGTGCCAATGCTTGTATTATAAAACCGGAATCAGAAGGGGCTTTGAAAGTACTGTTGACACAACATGACTCAATATTTACCAGGAAAAACGTTGTTTATTTAGTTAGGTAGTGCAGTGAGTGATTAATTAATCTATTGTCTGTAAGTCTCTGCACTTTAACATGAATATATAAATATAACTGTGAATATATCCTAGGTGGACTTATATACCGTAAAGCCGGGTTACTTTGTCCCAAAAAAATGATGTGTTTTACTTCTCATTCGATTTAATTGAAATACAATACCTTTATGTTAGAATTAATAAATCAGAAGTAAAGTTAAGAGTGTAATCAAGTAATTTACACACTTTTTCTTTAATAAAATAATACCCAAGAGTTTTTTCTGTTTCGTAAAGTTTGGGCTAAAGTAATATCTTCGGGAGGGTTACTTTGGCCCATGACTTATTTTCGTATTGTAGCGTAACGTTTATTAATTATGAAAATAAGTAACATGTTTAGACAAATTACGTATAAAATAGCACCACTTCCTCTTACACATTGTTTGTTTTATTGCAGTAAAATTAAGATTTCATCATAATGACAAATGCAAACTAAAATAATTATTATGATATAAATTTACAACTCCATCATAAAAGTCTTTTCACATACTTCATATTTCGATTAATTATCACATTTGTCCTGAATTTCATCGGCATATAACATTTTTATGTTGTGCTTTTTGCAACTTTTAGATATCTAACTTCCATTAAAGATTTTTTTTGTATTAAAACCTATTTAGTTATTTACTTCATGATGTTCCTCATATCTCAAAGTATATTCATAGCCGTTATGGTGTTATTCGGTTAAGCAGTTTTCGCGTAAAAATGTGATAGACAAAAAGTTCGACAGACGGGCAGACTTATTTAAAATTAACAGTTTTAGTATGTGTCGGGATGCAAAATTCATACTTAAAACGCCTGATAACAATATATCATGTAATTTATGCGAAGCTTTGGTTTTACGATAAACTTAATTTTGGGCCAAAGTTACCCCCTAGGGCCAAAGTAACCCGGCTTTACGGTACACTATAGTGTCAACAGTACTTTCGAATCCCATTCTAATCGCGGTTTGATATGCATCGCGGGAGTTAAAGAAATGTGAAATTCCCTAGGGAGTTATATAAATGTTAGTACATTCGTCATTTAATAAAATTTTGTTTTAAGATTCATTATTTTGTCCGCAAGTGTGATGATGAAAAACATTGTATTTATGCATCACGGTCGGTAAGCGGAATACAAACTCGAGTCATTAAAAGCACTTACGCCTACGGCGGGCCTCTGACACTCTCATTAGTAGTACCATACTTACCTCCGCATGCACAATGTACTATACAGTATTTTTTCTTTATATTACTTCAAGGCGACGAAGGCAGATAACTACCCTTATTGTTACATTTGTCAAAAAGCGGGTTGCACACAACACTCACTAGGTAATAAGCCAATAAGGGCTCGTCTACACTGTCCACCGATGCAATACCTAAAACCGTTTGGAGAACAGTACACGTAGGGCTTTGATGGTGGGTACTCCATGACGAAGATCCTCTAAATGGACCGAAACATTTCGAACAATTATCGGCTTAAATTACGTGAATAATCCATTTTGCTAAATATTTTAATACCACGTCGAGATTATTTTATACTGACGTAGTCTGCGACCATATATAACATGGACGTCTAACGCCAGCTCAAAAATACCCCCAAAACCAATTGTTCAATTGTGCCAAGATGGGCAGGACATAGCGCTTTTCGTGACACCGCGCATATTTCGGCGCAACATTTTTGACAAATGTTTATATGAATATCGCCAATCAAAACTTTGATGGACCAATCACAACTATTTTCAAATAGCGGTTTAAGTTTTTATAGGTTGACATCCAAATTCATTGCCGTGACGCATTGAACAGGGGGTGACACTTGTCAACTAAAATTCAGGACCGTTTTTGAAAGGCAATTTAGTATGGCGTGCGGCTTCCATGTTTTATTTGTTCGTAGGACGTAGTTATTGCAGTAATTTAGCGTACATCATTTAGCTGCCTTTTATAAAATGACACAGAAAAAAATAGTAAAAAGAGCCTATCACGAATGAGGTTTGACTACACCAAATGTGTTTTTTAGGAGCGGAACATGTCCTCTTGAGGACGACATCACGTCTAGATTCCAGTTCTGAAACATTCAACTCTTTCTTAAACAAGACCCTCTCGGAATCTGACACAAACACGAAGTTGTTCTGTGGAGTGCGGTATTTTCTCGAAGGCCCTCAGCTGTCAGACCTCATGAGGAGCAAAACGGTAACCCTCAAGTTTGACAGAACCGTTGGAGAGTTGGACCCTGAAAGGCGCCATGTATTGAGTAAGTCTTGTTTTTAAATAAATAAATAAAATAAATATCTTGGGACATCTTAAGGTGCGTTCAAACCAAAAGAGCATTCGCTGTTCTATCCCCCGTTCTACGAAATCAACCAATCACGTTTTGTGTAACGATCGAATTTCGTACCTTTACACCCACCTTTACACAAATCAACCTAGTCCCACGGTAAGCTCAATAAAGGCTTGTGATGTGGGTACTAGGCGACGATATATATAATAGATAGATATTTACATAAATACATAGACAGCCATGACCAAGAAACAAATATTTGTGATAAATAAATACACAAATAATGCCCTCGCCGGGATTCGACCCCGGAACCTCCTGCTTCGTAGGCAGGGTCATTACCAACTAGGCTACGGAGACTGAAAGGAGGTCGGAGGTTTTTAAATTACAGCATTTAAACGTCACAGGATTAGTGCGACAGTATGTGGGATAGACTATCCGTCCCTTTTATTATACTCCTGGGTATTCAACCGCTTAACAAGCCGCTAATAATTGTGTTTCCCTTTCGGTCTTAACAATGTGTCGATAAGAGCAAAAGGGACAAACGATTATTAGCGGCTTGTTAAGTTAGCAGACGTTTATGAATAAGGGGTAAGTCTATATTTTCCACAGACTTCAAAAATGTAGACATGTCACTCGAAATCTCCAAGAATCGTGAGCCGATTGTCTTTTTTTTTATCGAACAAGATAATCGCGTTACCACCAAATCGGGGTCTTAGAAATATTGGTTGAAGTTAGTTTTTTTTTATTATTTGGTGCTTATTTTTGTTTATGCAAAGTGTTACTTATACACTATTGCACATTCGTTATCAACGTGCACTTTCCGTGGCAATGGCTATGGTTGACAGAAAAAGTAACAAATTTGAAAATGCTATTTGGTTCTATTACTCGTACTCTCAAAAAATAGTACTCTCCTTAGGATACATGCAAATTTTATCCGACTTTAAGAAGGAAAAAAATCTAATGTCATTAATTTACGACGCATAATAATACTTTAAATGACATTTTGCGAAGTCTTTATTTTAATCAAAATGAATGTTCAAGTAACTATTTCAAGTGGAGTAAAATCAGTGTTATAATCGATTTTTCAATTTGACGTGAACGTTTGACAGCCGAATCTGTTTAATACATTTTAGTCGTTAACTCGTTTAATCAGTGTAGTTTGAATAAGTGATTAAAATACTCTTCTTTGTCCGTGCCTCTTCCCATATCATTTGGGGTCGGCCCTCTGAATATGCTTCTTCCATTTCTCTCTATCGTGGTAGCTTACTGGTACAGTCTTGCTAAGTTTTTCCAGGTTTCTCCACCAGGTAGCTTTGGAGCGTCCTCGTGGTTGTTTGCCTGTGTCAATTTTTAGGGCTATTTTTACCGGGTGGTCCTCTTCGCGACGCATAACATGTCCATACCAGCGGAGTTGTGTTTCATGTAGTTTATCTGGAATGGGTGCCACCTTAAAGCTGCCTCTAATGTACTCATTTCGGATTTTTTCCAATCTAGTGACCCCGCCCGCCCATCTGAGCATTTTCATCTCGGCGACGTGGAGCTTGGCTTCGTGGTCTTGTTTTGAAGTCCAGCACTCTGCACCGTAGAGCAGGACGGGTCTGACGCAGGTTTTATAAACCTTCCCCTTGGTTTTACCCAACTAGCAAAATATAGTCATATAGAAGTTGAGACAACGTTTTGCATATAACTTCTAGTCTAATTTGGTTGGTCATATAAACGTAAGGTAAACCGTTATAAAAGGCGAAAGTGGCGCAAATTATAAGACTTATTGGTGAGATAAACGTTAAATAAAGGTTTGCATGGCGACTTAAATCGTTTATTAAAGGTATTGTAACGATTAAGGAATGACCAAAACGTTGTATAAAGAGTACAACAAAAACCTTTACGCGACCTAAATATCAAATAAATGTTTTATTACTGACCATTTTGTTTTATAGAAGGTTTAGTATAACCCTTACTCATTGCTTATCGGACTTTTAAGTTACATAAATGTTTTTAAGTTTTATTTATAAAACTGCTCCTGACATTTATTTTAGATACGCGCAAAACTTGGTGTGTGTGACAAAAAAGTGTACGGAAAAATAATACAAGGTAATTTTATAAGATGTAATAGAAATTATTGTTCTATATATTGAGCGTTTGCACATTTGGCGTGAGCTGAATTCGTATGGGAAGGTCACTTTACCGTTAAAGTTTATAATGATATACAGTTTCTTGCTGTCGCGCTCTTAATATATTCGAAATAATTATAATTTATAACAATATTTCTTCATATTTTATTATAGTTAAGGTTAGCCATTTTGAAACAAGTCATGGATTTATACTTATACGACTACAATATAACTTTATCTTAAGTAAAGGTTTTTATAACGACTACAAATTGTCCACCATTACTAAGCCGCCGTTACTAGTCCGCCACTTCGTTTGTACACTTTGTACCGTTTCCACGATGTAACGTCCATGGTTTTTTTCTTTTAAATAGTACTGTGATGCTCACGAAATGGCGACTGATGTTTTATAATATTAATTTCAAATCGACTATAAATTGCATGATGTTTTATAACCGTAACTTAAAATCAATTTAAAAACATATAGTCCAATAAAAGGAATATAACGAGTTCGGCAACAACTAAAGGTTTTTCAAAGTTTTTGTTTAACGTTAATATAACCAACTGTTGAATAAAAGGTAGATAACAGTCCCACTGATATCTTTTTGTCATATTGAAGTTACCTTCAATACCGCTATATAACTGTCGAGATAAGGTTTTATGATATCACTTATACAACAATAAAATTATGTAGACGTTGTAAAAATGACCTTATTACGACGGTTCTGTTTTTTCTAAACCCTTTATAAGACGAAAACGTTTATACAACTTTGAACATCATTAAGTAAACGTTTTCTTTAAAACCTCTACATGATTGTTGTATAATTAAGTCGCAAAAACGTTTATTTACCATAGTAATTAGACTATTTGGTAGGACGACTAAACTGTCAGATTTATAACGTTTATTTGACTAACAGGTTAACTAAAAACGACTATAAAACTCTTATATGGCTAAAGGTCGTATAACTCTTGATTTATATGACTTCTTTGCTAGTTGGGTAACAGGCATTCTACGGTCGCAGAGCACGCCTGACAGTGATCGCCACTTCATCCAACCGACATTTATCCTGTGCACTACATCAGAGTCGCAGGTTGCGTTTTCGTGGAGTATGGAGCCTAAATATTTAAATTTGGTTACAAGCGGCAGTGGGCTGTTTTCTATGGACAGTGTGGAGGAGCAAGGCTGTCCAAATGTGTACTTCATGTATTCCGATTTTGTCCTACTAATTTTCAAGCCATTGGTTTCGAGAGCGTGCCGCCATTTGTCCATATTTTGCTGCAGGGCCTCCATCGAGTCTGCTACCAGGACTATATCGTCCGCGTACAGGAGACTCCATGGCACCGCTTCCTGAATATTCTTCGTCAGGTAGTCCATTACAGCGATAAAGATAAGTGGGCTTAGAGCCGATCCCTGCTGGACTCCTACATTGACAGGGATCGGCTCACTGGTTCCCGCTGGGCTACGAACTGAGGTATTGACGTTTGTGTACATGTCTTGGACGAGATTTATATAGGCCTCAGGCACATTATGGCTCCTCAAGGCTTGCCACACTAGTCTGCGCGGCACTCTGTCAAAAGCCTTTTCTAGGTCTAGGAAAGCCATAAACAGGTTCTTTTTCATTGCTCTGTATTTTTCCGTCAGGATTCTCAGAGTTTGTAGGCTATCTGTAGTCCTTCTCCCCTTCGTGAATCCCAGCTGGTTAGAGGACACCATGATCAGGTCTGTGAGTTTACTTTTCAGGACCTGCTCCCAAATTTTAAGAGTGTGTGACGTGAGTGTAATTCCTCTATAGTTGGCGCAAGATTGAACGTCTCCCTTGTTCTTGTAGATAGGTATCAGGAAGCTGCGTCTCCAAGACTCGGGTATTGTACCTGTTATCAATATATCATTGAAAAGATTTGTGAGCCATGTCACTCCAATGTCGCTCAACTTCTTCCAAATGTCTGCAGGTATACCATCCGGTCCAGGCGATTTGTTGTTTTTCATTTTGTATATCGCTCTTTTTACTTCAGGTGGTGTGAGTATATCAAGTGGTCCTGCGATGGGAGGGAGTGGCAATAAATCATGGCTAGGAAACTCTTCATTTAGAAGCTTATTAAAATACTGCTGCCACCTGCTGTTTATTTCGGAGTTGCTAACCAGAAGCTTATCTTGATCATCCTTAATAAATTTATTTTTCCTGAAGTCTTGACTGGCGGCTAGGCGTCGTTTAGCAATTTTATAAATCTCATGGTCATAGCTAGCGTTTTCAAGGCTCTCGTACATATGCTTGTTTGTATTGGCTTTGGCCTCAGCAACCGCTCGTTTTGCCGCTCGTTTGACATCGTAATATAGTTCTTTATCTGTATCATGTTTCGTGCTCTGCCATACTTTGAACAGTGTTCTTTTGTGCTTTATCCGCTCCTTAACATTTTCATCCCACCAGTCAGTATCTAGCTTGTCCTTGTAGCCCCCCTTTGCTACTCCCAAGATTGCAGATGCTTTTACTATACAATAGTTTTCGAAGCCATTCCATCTAGCGTTTGTTGTACTGTTTTCACCCTTTAGATCTTCTTCGAGACATTTTGTCAAGGATTCGGTGAGGTCTGCAGCTTTAGGGGAGTTTAGTTTACACCACTTGATTTTTGGAGTTCGGTCTTGTTGAACGCGGTGAGTCTTCTGTAGTTTGAAACAAGCCAATAGTAGTCTGTGCTGGCTGGTGAGCGCTTCCCCTGGTATGACTTTGCAGTCTTTAAAGAGTTTCAGACTTCCCCTGTTGGATAATATATAATCTATTTGAGTGGCGTGGTTTCCGGATTTGTAGGTGATCAGATGCTCAGGTTTTTTGCGAAAGAAAGTATTTACTATGGCTAGGTTTTAAGCTAGAAGAGTACAAAAGTAGTTTAAATAATAGCATAAACCTCAATCAAATAGGTATAGAAGAGAAGTGGAAGCATATTAAAAATATTATAAAAACTAGCGCAGAGGAAACCTTAGGGAAAGTTAAAATAGTACCAAGGAAAAAGTGGCTCACTGATGAAATCATTGATTTAATGGTTGAGAGAAGGAAATTCAAAAGTAAACGGGATGATGATAGTATTAAAAAGTATAAACAGATAACAAATAAAATAACACTTAAATGCACACAAGCAAAAGAAAGCAGAATAAAAGAGGATTGTGACCTTATCGAAAAATATTTCAATGAAGGTAAAATAGATAAAGCATATAACACGATAAAAAAACTAGACACAAGACATAAATCTAAAAGTACAGTGATTCTAGATGAGAATGGCAAATTATTAACAGATGAAATAGATGTAGCAGAAAGATGGAAACGTTATATTGAAACATTATACGATGGTGATGGACTTGATGTTAACGACTTAGAAAATGAATCTCAGATAGATATTGACAATTCAGGACCACCAATACTTAGAGCAGAATTTGACAAAGCCATAACACAATTGCAAAATGGAAAAGCGACAGGAACAGATGAAGTAAATATAGAATTAATAAAATACGCTATATGTGACCCACTATTGGACGAAATATTTTTCTTAACAAACCAAATGTATAACACAGGAGTCATCCCGAAAGATTTTCAACAAACAAAAACAGTTATGCTACCCAAGAAACTTAACACACACAAATGTGAAGAACACCGTACACTCAGCCTCATATCACATGCGTCTAAAATCCTTATACATATCATACATAATAGAATCCGTCCTATAATAGAACAAAACATCAGAGCAGATCAGTACGGTTTTAGAAAAGGAAAAGGAACAAGGGAAGCAATTTTGGGACTTCGTCTTATCAGCAGCAGAAGAATAGATTTAGGGTTAGATACCCATATTGCATTTATAGACCTGGAAAAAGCTTTCGATAAAGTTAACTGGAAAGCTATGTTAAGCACTTTAAAACAAATTGGCTTAGATTACAAAGACCGAAGAATCATATACAACCTTTATAAGAACCAACAAACGAAAATAGAGATAGGAAACACAACAACAGCAGCCACAATAAAGCAGGGAGTCAGACAAGGATGCCCTCTATCACCAACCATTTTTAACATATTTATTGAAAACGCAATAGCTCAAATAATAGAATCAGACTATGGTGGAATCAAATTTAACGGAGAACGAGTACTTTTCATACGCTATGCAGATGACATCGCAGCATTTGCAGAAACTAAAGAAGAATTGGAAAAACTGATTCAATACATGGACACTAGTTTCCAAGAAATAGGATTAAAAATAAACATCAATAAAACCAGGATCTTGACAATAACCAGGAACTCACCCAGCATGCACACAATCAAACTAAATAACACTCCCATTCAAGAAGTAAAATCATTTAAATATCTAGGCAGCACTATCAACAATGAATCGAGATGCACTCAAGACGTAAAAACACGCATATCAATAGCTAAAAAAGCATTTAATAACAGGAAAAATTTGCTCAAATCTAAAATAGCAACACACCTACAAAAACAACTGATCAAGACCTATATCTCGAGCATTGCCTTATATGGCTGTGAAACCTGGACTCTCACTCAATTAGACCGCGAAAAATTAGAAGCATTTGAAATGTGGTGCTGGAGGCGTATGAAAAGTATTAGCTGGACAGAAAAAAAAACAAACGAGGAAGTGCTTAATTTAGTCCAAGAAAAAAGAGCTATCTTAGCAACAATAGAAAACCGAAGAGGGAGAATGTTTGGCCACCTTGTACGACATGACAATTTCATCACAAATCTAATAGAAGGGCAGATAGAAGCAAGGAGGGGAAGGGGAAGGCCGCGAAGGGCGTATGTAGACCAACTGAAGGAAAAGGCGCAGGTCAGGTCGTACAAGGAGGTAAAGGAATTGACGGACGACAGAGAGAGATGGCGATTACTCCACCGACAAGGGCACAGCCATTAAATAAGATGATGATGATGATGAGGTTTTGAGAGCTGGCAAATTGCAGGATGGGCAGTCCCCGGCGATTCGGTGTCCCGTACCCATAACCGCCATGGTGAACGGGGTAATCGCTATTCGTCGCCCCCACGTGCCCGTTAAGGTCGGCTCCAAGGACGACTTGCTCCTGTGGCGGCATACTTTGCATGAGGTTTTCGAGTTCATCCCAGAATTTCTCGTGCTCGTCCTCCTGGCATCCATCCTGTGGGGCATATGCTGACACTACGCTTAATGGAGGCTGGCCATCCAGGGCAATTTTTATGGACATGATTCTATCTGTGCGCCGGTCTACGTTTATCACCCTGGGTTTAAAAATGTTGTCGACAACTATGGCTACTCCATTTCTCTGGTTGGACTCTCCATTGTAAAATAGTTTATAATCGTTTCCGATGTCTTTTGCTTTAGCTCCTTTCCATCTTGTCTCCTGCAAGCAACAGATATTGACTTGCCTCCTCTTTAGAGTTTCTGCAAGTTCAGAGCTCCTTCCGGAGAGCGTGCCTATGTTCCAGGTAGACAAGCGTATCGTACTACATGCATTAGGCGAGTGGTGACTCTTGTCTTTGCCGTCGCTTTTGGGGAACGCCCTAGCATGTTTCTTCTTGTCGATTGCATTTGGTGCACTCTGATGTGAGTCGTCGCTTACGGGGGACGCCCTAGTATTATATCGCTTTCTGTTCATTGTACTTTTCATATCATATTCAGAGGATTTTATTTGGCTAAGGTTTTTACAGCCGGCTGCCGCTTGACGCTAAGACAGTCTGCCCTCTGCCGGGTGCGAGCGCCACCGTTGACCTTTCTTATTAGGTTCGTCCGCTGCCAACTCATTTCTGCGACTTGCTGCGAACAGCCGCAGCACTAGGGGGACCTTCTCCTCGAATACCTCGCGGCAGCTCCTCCCTAGGGGTTTGTTGAAGGAGTTTCCTTCTCCTGGTGTCGGATTATTGGCAGCAATAGTAAGCAAGCCCTAAAAAGGGCTCGTTTACCATTACCCCCAGGGCGCACCAGCCATAGGACATTCCCATCCCTGCGGATCCGCAAGGATCAACAGGGACTTGAATGTCCCAGACCCTCATGGAGGTTACCCGACCTCACGCCCCTATGTAAGTGATTAAAATACGTGTAGCTAATTAATTATTATAATTAAAATGACTATAATTTCTGAAATTTCAATAATTGTTAAAATACCTGTGTATTTGATTTTTCTGTCAACCATACTTCGCCACCAATACCGCAAGTTGATAACGATCACTATACATATAATTACATTACATCAGTATATAATTTGTTTATTTTTAGGTTATGCTGTATGGCTGGCAGTAATTGGATCCATCATTATTGTCGCTTTAATTATTATGGGTTTAATGACAGTGGTAATTTTGAACTACAGGAAAAGAGGTTAGTTTTTAATTTTTATATCATAATTATAATAAAATACGCTCTTTTTAACCAACTTCAAAAAAGGAAGAGGTTCTTCAATTGAATTGAGAATTCGACTGATATTTGTTTTGTACGTACAGTAAAGTGCAAAAATATGTATCGATATAATCCTCTTATAAATATGTTAGGACGTTCTTATTACACAGAATTAAAGTGCGCTGAGGCGTATTTTTGAGCATTTTTATGTGAGGTGTACATAAAAATGCTCAAAAAGATGCCCCAGCGTTTTTCCTTAGGTATACTGTACCTGCATGTTACTTTATTATGTACTGTTACTTAATACAGGATGTTTCCATGGTCGTCATCCCAACTGTGAAAAACGCGTTAAGATGGTCTTTCTGAACAATGTTGCCCATGGGACCTATAATAATATGAACAAACGTACTTTTTTACGACTAGTAAAGTTCCAGTTCATTATTATGTATACATTTCTCCATACTAATTCTTTCCCAATGTGTTTACATAATTATGAAACGAGACTGGAAATTATGAACACTTCCGCATTGGTCGGTATGAAACCGGTTAATTTTTTTGCGCGATATTCTTATAGGTCCCATGGGAAACATTGTTCAGAAAGACCATCTTAACACGTTTTTCACAGTTGGTATGACGACCACGGAAACACTCTGTATTTCCAAGAATCGTTGACCAATTTTTATTTTATTCGAACGGGTATAACCTCGAGATGGTCCCATTGGCACCACACCAGGGTCTGATGAAGGGGATCGGGAAGAAATCGGTTAACGTAAATTTTTTCAATATTTTTATTTTGTGTTACGGTATCTTTGGCCGAAAGTCTCAAGCGCCGCAAATATGCTTCTTTAGAAACCAGCTACATGTTTGCGGCGTTTGGTGTGGAGACCTTGGGGCCATGGGGGCCAAGTGCACATAGACTTTAAGATCTAGCGGCTCGCCTAATAGAGACCTCAGGCGACCAGAGGGCTGGCCAGTATCTTACACAGCGTTTAAATATCGCTATACAACGGGGGAATGCGGCCAGCCTTCTGGGTACCTCCACTGACGGCGATTTAGGCCAGATTTTATATTTATCGGTAGTAAGTCCTTATATTGTTTGTTTTTATTTTATTTATTTATTTATTTAATCTTTATTGCACAAAAAAGAAAACTTAGAAGTACAAAAGGCGAACTTAATGCCATAGGGCATTCTCTACCAGTTAACCTTTAGGCGAAGCAGAGAGGTTGTGGGCGGTGCTATAATTAGATTTAGATATATTCTGACTTACTCTATTCTAAATATAAAATACAAATAAGATACATATTTATATACCTATATATATATATATATACATATACATATTACAAGTTACATAAACACAATTAAATACATACATATTCATATAGACGAAACGTATGAAACTCACACACTAAGTGGTTATTCTGCTAGCGAAAAAAGCACGAACAGACTTCTTGAACCTAAGCTTGCTGGGGGAATTTTTGATGTGACGAGGAAGACTATTCCAGAGCCGGGCTACCTGGACAGAGAAGGAATTTGACATAAAACCAGTGTGGTGAACAGGGATAGATAGGGACAAATTACCGGAAGAGCGTAGTTGACGGTCACGAGACACGCCATAGTACTGAAAGAGGGATTTGAGGGATTTTTATGTCGTTCTTTAATAATAAATAAAGTCATCCCTGAATTTGAGAAATAATTTAGACCATTTTAGAGTAGTTTTGTGTTATAAGTATGTTTTTTTTATTTTATTTTTTATACCACGTCGGTGGCAAACAAGCATACGGCCCGCCTGATGGAAAGCAGTCACCGTAGCCTATGGGCGCCTGCAATCCCAGTTTATACTCGCTTTCATTTATTTAGTTTCACTTATCCAGATGTTTATTTGTTTGTCTGTGATCAACTCTTGCGAGTTAAATTTAAATTAGGTCCGCTTTCCGGTTCCGATTGAGCTAAAACATCCTAAGTAAGATGGCAATCATATCATAAAACTGTTCTGATCGAAAGGTGACTACAGGGACTCGGGGAACGAAGCTAGGGAATCCTGCACCTAAAATGAAATGTTAACAAACCTAAAATAGTACATTACGATATAAGTGCAAAAAAAAAATAAGTTGATACAAGTGGAGATAAATTAAAGCACAATAGAAGGGAGTGCTTTAGACTTTGCACGAGTTACGAATTTCGTTTTTTCGTTTTTTTCGTGTATCGTACGACGTTTTTTAGTACATATGGCCCTCCGAAGATTTCAACCTGACATAAAATGCTACTATACTACTGTACTACTTCTCGCACTAGCCCAAAAAAAAACCCCATCTGTACAGAAAACATGCATTATTTCATAATCACGCACCGAGTAAAACCTTTGACGTATCCTTTACTTTCGAACTTTCTTTACTTTCTTCCTTTACTTTCTTTACGGCTACTGATAATTGATAATAAACATATTTCAGTGAAACAATTCGAAAGTGACGAAGCTTTGAGAAACCGACAGCCCATGGTTCCGCCTCCACATGAAGCCGTATATGAACGTAAGTTTTATTTTTTTCTAATTCTACGAAAATATAAAACATCGTCGCTAAAATTACTCAACGTCAAATATACAGCGATCAATTCATGGAAATATTATCTTTCTTTCACTCTGAATACGAATGTTTTTAGGGTACCGTGGTAAACATGGAACCCGGTTGAAGTCGGTTTTTACATTTTTAATTTGGTGATTATACAGTGTGTGTCTTTGATAGCGACATTGCTTTTAAGTAACGATAGATTAAAGTGTTGTTAACCATTTTAGTAAAATAATATAACGATTGCCTTTAGTATTTAAGAGTAATTAATTTTTATAAAAATCTCGAGCAGCAATGTAATGCAAATATTTATTTGACGTTTCTGAGAGGAAAAGCTAGTTTCGTTTTCATTTTAATTCGATCAAATCATTAAAGTAACTGCGAACTGTTACCGACGTTAAATTATTTACTGAATTATCCATTACTAGAAAATACTACAATTTAAAACCATGCGAGATTTGGACTACACTAGCACAACAAATTTACATCAACAATTCTTTCTGTGTCTTACTGTCTTAGGCAGCACATTTTGAATCGTATTATTCACTGAACTGATATCAAAAATCACTGCACATACATTATCACTTCTTAGAAATCACATTACCTAGTTCAAACATTTTTATTAAATTTATTAGGAAAGTCTGTTGATCAACAAACTTGATGTTATCTTGACACTTCAACTCAATCAATGTGAAGTTTTCAATCGGTACATAAAACGATTATCTGATTCCGCCTTCTTAGTTAACACAAAATTACGTAGCGCTTAATCATCTCTGTCGCACTTATAAGAAAGAATGACAAAGACGGAAAACTAAAATACGCTACTGAGCGATAGCCATTGGCAACTTGGCTAGGCACCCTGGGCTGTTAAGTCGTTTTCTTATGAACAAGGGTCATGATTTTTGACGGACTTGTCATCGAAAAGTGTCACCGACATGTAGGATGTAAATCATAAAGTTAGAATCCGCGCTAGCGTTTAATAGAGAAAGGAAGCGTGTGAAAGGGAAGCCACCAGTCATATGACTTTTACACGAGTGCAAAAGAGATAGAAAACAATCCCAAAAGCGTACCCACTTTTGAAGTGACATATCAGCCGTATCAGCCTTCTCGACGGAGACTGTTATTTAAAAGTGATTTTATATTTAATTCTAGTAAGAAGTCAATTTAGACAAATAATTAAACCGATATGGTATCGTATAGTGTAAAGGATTGCCCTATTACCCACCGAAGAAATGACGGCAAACACTTGTTTCGTAGGTAAATCTGATTTGCCGGTTGATTGTTTTCAAACGATATTTTGTCGATTTAGTAGCATAAATCGTGTAAGTTATCACTTTCTAGCATTAATTGTTAGTTATCCTATCACTGTGCGCTAATAATTTGTCACAACAGTTAATATTAAAGGATATTTTGTGTAAAAATATAAATGGTCACGCTACGCTAGAGCTTGACTAAACGTTGAACTACCAATATCGATATTCGTTCGATAAACATACCTAATCAGTCTATTACATTACAATGCCGTCATATTCCCAGATTTTGAGTACGAATGTGTATTTAACAAACTTGAAGGACCTTATTATGTTTTGTGAGATTTTTTTGATACTATACGATTTTTATTATTTCTGTTAAATTTAAGGGATACGCCAGATGCTAAGTTCACACACGTTTGCAATTTGTAATTCGACACCCTCAATTCACATTGTCCTATATAACTTATAGCAAAAAACGAAGATAAAAAATACCATGTTGTCGATAAAAAAGTTAAACATCGATAGATAATTGCTCTGTTAATTGTAATAGGCAACCTTATTCCTGACCACACATAGACAAATTTACGCACACACTTGCGTTTCGTTTTTGGTTATGCTTTTAATCGTTGTCGATCATTCTTTGTCATCTTAGTTCTGTGATGTAAATAGGTAGGTGATTAATTGTAATTGTCAGGATGTCACTAAGAGCGAGATTTCAATGAAATCATATGTCAATTGTTAGGTTTAATTTATTAGTTATTGTTATTACTGATACATTGCGTGCCGAATTAATTTGTATGAAAAATTTTTTTTTAAAATACTTTAACTAAATATGCTAATTTCGGTTCATTAAGACTTGTACTTTCACCCCTTAAAAGGAATGTCGTTATGGAAAACACACACTGTATTGTAAACGTAATTCAGTACCAATACAAAGTTAAGAAAATGTTGTTGCTACTCGTCCTTCCGTTTTGGTAATAATCGCGGGACGACAATGGTGAATTCGAGTGATTTTAAAACGCTCCTCGGAGAAACATTCTATCACCCAGTAAGGTACACTCGAAGAAGATCGGATCTAATGTAAGATCGGATGACCGCAATAACTACTAAAATAGTAGTATTTTTTCCTCACTGGCTATATTATGCATGACGCCATTTCACCCCGCCCCTCTCGCTAGTATGCAGCAACCGCTCAGCCGCATCAGTCGTGATCTCACCTGTTTTGAATCTTGTGTCTCACTGATAAGGGCCAAAACCAATGAAATTTTGGTGTGACTCATGTTTGAATAAGGGTAAAAAAGATTTCTTTTGAGATTTTTTGTAGATCCGATCTTTAACAGGAAGCTTCTTCTTACTTTAGAATTGAAATGAGATACTAGTCCGATCTTAAGCCAAAAAGGTTTCCCGTTGGGTGTCTTGAAAAAAAAATAGTGCAAGTTTGAGTGTCAATTACTCTAGATATTCGGTTGAGTGGCATAAAATAAATTAATTTTGAAAGTTTTATTTCTTTTTTATCACGTACATCACACATCTGCAGGTAAAAGTTAGTGAGAATAAATTGATGATTTTTCTTGTGACATCCTTTCAACTCACCAAAAAATAGCCCGGTCTTACCCGAGTGTACCTTATTATTTCAAATTACGTCGGCCTAAATCGCATACCTCGTAACTCCAATTTTTATGAAAATCAAGTTTTTACATTTTAGTCAAAACTCTTAAATACGAAAAATAAACCGTTTATGTTTAAAAAGCAAAATAGAAAACCTCGCAACTCCCGGCCGCCATTTTGTAAAAGAAATACCTCGTATCTCCCTCCCCGCCACTTCCGTCAGTACAGCTTGCTATGACGCTGTTACTATATCGGATCATTTTCAGTTCCGGAACTGATTACCGATATTATACTTCAATTCCGAAATTCCGGAACCAGTTCCGGAACTAACAAAAATTTTGTAAAACTAGGTATTATTTAAATAAAACTTAAAATTTCAATACGATTTGTATACAAGATGCTCATGAGGAAACAGAAAATTTTTAACAGCATATTCCTGAGGCTAAAAGAAGAAAGATTTTTTGTGTATTTCGAATGCTGCACTACTTAATGTTTTAGGTAATAAAAATAAAAGATTGTTTGTCCTTTTGATGTTTGTCAATTAAGTGTGACTTTTGTGTTGTTAGTCTTGACTAAGGCAACACAGAGACAAAATGGTTACCTAAAATGCGTAACGGTCTAAAACGGTAATACAAGGCATTTTCTCTTAAAATAAACGGCATCCGGTAAACTTTATATGACATTTGTAACCCTTTCCTTTTTTCCCTTTCCTCATGGGCACATTGTATTGTTCATCAATAAATTAAGGTTACGTTCTTATACCAAATACTTAGTACTTATAGGTATGGTAATTCGAATCAGAAACATTAGTCATTATACACTGTGTTTTATTGATTTCCGTTAAATTGGACAGGTTACTTGGGACATTAATAGAAGTTGCCTGGTATATCGGCTATTGTTTTCATAGATAATAATTGAAATAGCAAGTGTGAGAAAACCTTAAGAATAAGGTCTCAGTTGCACGTCAGTCACCTTTTATTTTTTACTATTTTTGACTGTATTTTAACATAAAAAGTATATGTTATAAAACTAACACTTAAAATGAGTATTAACTTTTTTTTACGAAAACCTCATTTTTGAAAGGTTTTATTTCTCACTTTTTGAAATGTATTAATGAGGTTAGTGAGACTCTTTTCCATAATGGCACCAACGCCGTTAAAAAAAAACCTTTCGTACTGAGTATCAACAATTTTTTTTTTCAATTGGTAATAACTCTGTAACTAGGCTATATCCAGAAAAGTTTATATGACATTATAGTTTCTAAATGTAGTTAGTAATACACTGTTAAAATAACTTTAATTACAAATACCAATGTTTTACTTTTTTGGAATGCTACTTGATATTAGACCAAGTGGAGACTTAGTCAAAGGTTACGATTCTTCGACAGAATTATGTAAATAGCGTATAATTATCGAAGGGCTAAATGAAAAATAACGTTAAATAATTGCAACCCAATTGATTATTAAAATCTTACAGGATCGTTGCTTACCGTGGTCAGTTTTCGTGGTTTAGTAGTAGGTACCTAGTATTTAGTAAACACAGTTTATTTTACAGAAACGAAAACATAATACAATTTGTGGCAAACTACTTATCGATATATCTTGTGGTGGCATTGTATTCTGTACCTAATTATCATAATCGTGTTGATATTTTATGTTTACCCATATAATAAAAACACTTTTTTTTCAATTCCGGAATTCCGATATTAGCTGTGTCAGTTCCGGAACTGTAAAAACAGCAAAATCGGTCTGAAATTCCGATATTTCGAAATTCCGGAATTCCAGAATGCAAGCCCTTGTTAGGTTGTTACTACGCGTCAGTTTTGCGTAAATATTAAGGAAGAAAACGAGTGCTGTATAACAGGTATGTGTAATAAGGTTCTACGGTTTTCTGATTGTGTATTCTTGATAGATATTTATAAGAATATTCTTGATAGATATTTATAAGAAAATTTGCAAGTTTTTTTTATTTTTTTATCCACAATTACCTTTTTCAGATCAAAAGACTATCCTCTATTTATACGGATTTTTATAGCGAAGCTCTTAACTCCCGATTAGCTTTCTAAAATTGACAAGAAAAACTCGTAACTCCAAATTTTTCAGATTCAGGTGATTACAAAAAAAATGGTTTTAGCAATCTGACGGCTAAATTTAACTGAACATTATATAAAAAAAAAATTAAGCAAGTCTTCATGTAAAATTTTTGGTAATCAAGTTTTTTGTGCCTCCTGTAAAATTTGGTCAGATTGAGTTACGAGGTTTGCGATTTAGGCCGACGATTAATGTGCTTGGAATAAAATGATATTCTATTCTATACAATACAATACAATACTCTATTGCACACCTCGTAACATAAAAAGAAGATAACAAAAAATTCGAATCTTAAAGGTAGAGGTAACACAACAGGCGGTCTTACCGCTAAAGAGCGATCTCTTCCAGACAACCTTTAGGCAATGAAACAATGCAACCAGTAAAAAAACAGTAGGTGATGCTATTCTATTGTAAAATAGTAACAATTTCGCAGTTGTGTGGTTTCTTGCACCATGACTTGCCAAACCATTGACATGTTCTCCTTTCCAGCGGTGTACGGGCACGGCGCAGGCCTCAAGAGACCAAGAGTGAGGCCGACGGGAAAACAACCGACACGAAAATAAATCATCATTCAATATTTGTTCACGCCAGCAACGCGTGACAATAGCAAGGCGAATAAATAGAGCGTATAAATGTATGATAGTACCTTGTTTTCTGAAATAGAGATCAAAACACGCCTTTGAAGTGTCAATAATACCGAAAAAAATTGGTTTATTTTGATTGTGACATCAAAAAATATACCCAAAATTCATTGTTGAAAATAGATTTTTCACAAAATTCTCCATACAAAACGCCAATTTCATTGATAATTACTTTATAGTATCATCATCATATCAGCCGAAAGATACATCCCAAGGGGTAACCTTTTTAATAAGTTTACGGTATGGTGGCTCCAGTAATACAACTTTTGTTCCTGGATTTTCCAGTGTTCAGACCCAAAAGTTCTTGAGGATTATCGCTTCCCGTTATCAACGAAAGGTTCGGACTAGTCAATGAAAACGGTTCTTGTTTTAAATTTGCCATGTTTACTAATTACAAATTGGGCGAGGGCCTTGCGGTATACGCATTATGGGTTATGGGGTAGTCATTAACAAATGTAGGTATAATTAGTATAAAATACGAGTAATGTTGTTTAAAATCACCTTAAAAAATTATAAAAAAGTAAATGATAAGATTTCCATTTTTAAATAGCTTGAGTGACATGCAATTGAGTTAGAAACGTATTAAGGTGCAAAAACACCAAAAGAGCATTCGCTGTTCTGTCTCCCACTCTACGAAATCAACGAATCACGTTTCGCGTAACGATCGGATTTCGTAGAGTAGGGGGATAGAACAGCGAATGCTCTTTTGGTCTGCATGCACCTTTACTGTTCACGACTTATGTTTCTAGTTCAGACTCAAATCTCTCACAAAGGGTATAAAAATGCACTGCTTACTCTAATTTCATTTTAAGCATATTATTACAGCACGTCGCCAACAAGATTGATTTAATTAATTATCATTATAATTTTCCGTTGGTTTTCTCACCATTTACTAATATAAAAGTCACATTTTGTTTAAATAGTATTTGTACGAATGTTCATGTTACTCGCGGGCGGAATCTTGAATAGGTTGCAATTGCAACCTACTTTTATTTTATGTTTAAAATAATACGATAGAAATAATTATAAGAAGCTGTTGTTTATTTTATAAAACATTTCATAATTTGATTTGTTAGTTAAATTAGATAATTTGTAACTTATTTAATATTGAGCAGTTTGCTTGATTTCATGTTTAGTGACGGCCAGCGCCACTGGTGGCGGTTTTTAAAAGTTTAGAGATTCAATCACGTGACAGAAAAGATGTAAACAGATTATAACTTTTACGATGAACAGAAAATATTGTAAAAATATAAAAACAAATTGGAAGACTGGAAATGTGTTTCTCTGGAATTTCCGTGGTGGGGGACTAAGCCTCCATTACATATCAGAAGTGGTTCTACCTGCGAATTGCTCGAGCCATAATATCGAGAGATGATTTGGATACAATGAAGTGCAGCTACGATGACATCGACGGCAATCAACAATGGTGGGAGTACCGAAAAAGAACGAAAACGAGAGGTGTCATCCTAGACATGGGTGCATTTGCAGCTCGCGCAGTACTTGTGTCAGGCCTCGCCAGCAGGCGCCGGCCCCGCCGCGCCGGACGCGCGCCGCCCGTGCTGGCGCCGGCCATGCCGATGCTCGGCGTGGGAACCGCCAACCCAACTCGTGCCAGGACATTCGGATTGTCTACACTCCCGTAAAAGGACTTCTTTGCAAATAAAGTAGCGATAATAGGTACGGTATAATTCATATTTGTTTCCTAGGTACTTATCGGTGATTGGAATAAGTATTGCAGATACATATTACAAATTGGTTCTTTGAGATATTCTGAATTTAAATGGCTTTGATATTTGGGCAGCCGGTAATATAATTGTATGAATCTTATTGCAATGCCGTTAAGTACGACTGTGTTGATTATAATTCACATGTCAAGTTCTAAAAGTAAAGAGTAATTTGAAACCTGAATAAAGTATACGTTAATAGTCTCGGTCTAGGCGAGAATAATAAAATTGTTTTCAGTATATATTAAGCTTGAATTACAACCAGAACAGATAAACACACTTGCTTTTGGACATATTACTTACCTACTTCACACATAGTAAGCTTCGGGGTCAAATGTATTAATTTATGACAAACATGTGTATTGTAGTACTTCACACATAGTAAGCTTCGGGGTCAAATGTATTAATTTATGACAAACATGTGTATTTTAGTGGGTATACTCGACTATGACAGATTCATATATTTCACACAAAAACATTTAAATAGCAGTGCTGAATTGCAACATCAAAAATTTGGAACACAATAATTATGTGTTGGTAGACAGTAAACCTACTCTACTTGTAAAAGAAATCAGTTAATAGCATGCAGGTACTTTAATTATCACATTTAATTTAATATAATACAAAATAATTAATCTAATTATCATACAACCATCATATTGAGTTAAAAAGAAAAATCTTTGATTTGTGGATTTATTTCTGAACTGTAAAATTGGGTAGATTAAAGCAAAGGAAAGTAGCCTTGTTTCTAGTCAAAAGTTTCATTAGTATTTGAGTATAAAATAAGTCTATTATTCAAACCTTATATCACTGGGCCTGGAGTGGACATTATTCTACATTTCATTTAGTCCTATTAGGAAACACTATTTTTTTTTTATAGATCACTATGATAGTGTGTATAACAACCCTACAAATTAAATGATACAACTAAAATTATTAGGTAGGTACTCATACATGTAAATTGTGGGACACTTAAGCAAATATGTATCCTCAAACTTACATTGAATTTTAAAAGTTATTGATTTGCTTTGATTGATTACAGATGACATAGGTTGAAATGAAAATTGTATCTACTGTCACTACTGACATTGTAAATCCAACGAAATTCTTATGTACCAACAAAAAAAAAGACTTGAGTTCTAAAGAGCAAAATTACTTGACTGTACCTATAACATTTGAAGAGATCCTTCGATTTCTCCAAGATCCCATCATCAGACCACAAAAAAGATCACAAAAAAAAAAAAACAAAAATTGGTTCACAATTCTACATACAATAAAAAAAAACCTAGTCAAATTGAGAACCTCCTCCTTTTTTTTGGAATTTGGTTAAAAGATTAGAATTGATGCTTATTGATTTGTACGGAAATTGTTTTCTACCACATTCAAATTACCTCAACTTTGTTGAAATGAACAGGATTAAGTTCTGATTAGGTTAGGATCAAGGAATCAACATAATATTTTGATGATTGATACCTAGTTTTTTTTAAGAAGTTTTATGAAGTCAGTCTGTGCGGAATCTGAAGGCGTCTGGCAGTAAGGCACGCTCGTATAGCTCACGTGCCTTCACTTTCCGAACATACTCTACTAACAGAGACAAAACAAAAAAATGGATATGCAAATCAGCATTTCTAATATTTATATGTGTATTCTACACAATAACCCGTTTTTTTTTTACAAAAACGTCACGCGGCTTAGGGAGGTATATTAGCTAATTTATTGTTTTATCTCTCTACCAAAGACAAATAGACAGATAAGGACAAGCAAATATCTAGTCAGGGATGTTTATGAAAACAAAAAATTTACACGTATTGAGGATTTGGCGATTTCTTTTTAGTAATTTAATGTAAATGTGTTAAAAGTTATGTCAATTTTAGTACAAAACTCTGCAAAATTTTAAAGATGAAATATAAATACAAAGACCTAAGTACATTATTTTATCATTTAACAAAGCAAAGATTGATAACGTATATAATCACGTAATGTAAGTTTATGGTAATAACATAAGTAAATACTTTAAGTTGTGAGTGTCGCATTGTATTTTAAGATACCTGAAAATGCTGTGACAGAATTCAGCTACCAAACACTTGCCTTGTTTATTATAGCCCTTGTCACTAGACCAAAGAGTTGAGAACATAGCCATAAAATTAGTATGAGAGTTGATAGTTTATACATGAGTCAGCGTTTTGAAATCTCTGGATACTTATTGAAAATTACAGTAATGCAAGCAAAATGGTTCGGGTAAAATTCTTCAGCAATAAGTATCATGAGGAATGGGTACCTCAACATTTGCGCGTAGTTAATAAAAACAAATAGTTAAACAGGGTATTTATCAACATTTCAAAATATGACTGATGATACAAAAAATGCGGTTTTAAATAATACTTTAAATTCCAAAAGTTGTTATGATTTAATTACATAGGTACTTTATTTTGGTAATCGTAAAGTCAGGAAGAAGTGATTTTTTTTTCTGTATTTTAATTAGATCTGTTTTATAAGGCAATAAAAATGTCATAAATCGGTAATATTCCGCTAAATATGCAGCTTAACTATTATACTTTGAACATATTGTACATATTTCTTTGGTATATGACATCTAATATTTATAATTTATTATAGTTTGTTTTACCTATTCACATTCATGCTTAAGGTGTAACATAAACATTCAATGCATAAGCGTGTCTCTGCGCTCACTATGGTCACTAAAAACAAAGATGAGGTCTAGTGCACCATGCCAAACAGGTGAAGAGCTGTAAAATCTAGTGATAGTAGCTAATAAAATTATGCGTTTACCAGCTTGATGACATGTTGATAGCGAGGACAGTTAGAACAAAAATTAAAGACTGAAGAGGACAAAATATAAATGTACAAATTAAAGTCATAAAAGCGGTGTGGTAAAAATATCATAAATATCATGAAAATATCAAGTTAGACAAATGGTCTTTGGAATTTTCCGTAATTACCTACAGCATGGGTCATCACATCAAATATATTAGACAATCTAAGTACGATACGATTTGAGGTATATCTACAGTCAATGAAAAAACAGAAACTGGTAACTGGAGATATCCGTCGTTTATATGAAACAATAGTATAGGATATAATTATAACAGTTCAAGAAAGATATTGTGCCAAGATTAATAAAGGCATAGGATATTAGAGGCAAAAAAAAGTGTTTACTTATATCAAACTGTTACTTAATTGTTGACATACATTGTAGAATCCTTGTGAGATAAAAACAGGTAGTCTGATATGTAAATAAATAGATATAAATAAAAAGGCTTGTGTGTAGGTACTATGCGACGATATATTATGTTATGTAGGTACCTAAAGGCACGTGGACCTGTGCTATAAGAGAAGTTAATATAACTACATATAATATAAATGTGATAGTTTCGTATCTAAATCGATACAATAAAATCTACGTGAAGTCAGTCGCATAACGTCAATAAATTATATCTATTACAGGCAATGCGAAACATATTGGTACACTATCTTTGGGGTTTTTTTTTAAGAAATGGTGCGACAGGTATATGTCGCTATTTACAAAATATTATGTAATATCTACTAAGGGCTGTGTAAAGCATATCTACGTAAGAACATAATTATTAGCTATGTGGTATGCAAAACGTATTGAGAAACTGCGTTATGCTCGTCGATAAACTGTGTGATATCGATGAGAAAGCTGTGTGCTACTCATCGATAAGCTGTGTGCTACTCAACGAGAAACTGTGTGACATCGATGAGGCAACTGTGTGATGCCCATCGAGAATCTGGGTGATACTCATCGAGAAACTGTGTGATATCGATGAGAAAGCTGTGTGCTACTTATCGACAAGCTGTGTGCTACTCAACGAGAAACTGTGTGATACTCAACGAGAAACTGTGTGACATTGATGAGGCAACTGTGTGATGCCCATCGATGAGGCAACTGTGTGATGCCCATCGATGAGGCAACTGTGTGATACCCATCGAGAATCTGTGTGATGCCCATCGAGAATCTGTGTGATACTCATCGAGAAACTGTGTGATATCGATGAGAAAGCTGTATGCTACTTATCGATAAGCTGTGTGCTACTCAACGAGAAACTGTGTGATACTCAACGAGAAACTGTCTGACATCGATGAGGCAACTGTGTGATGCCCATCGATGAGGCAACTGTGTGATGCCCATCGAAAATCTGTGTGATACTCGTCGAGAAACTGTGTGATATCGATGAGAAACCTGTGTGGTATTCATTGATAAGCTGTGTGATACCCATCGAGAAGTTGTGATACTCAACGAGAGATTGATGGGGATGCTGTGTGCAATCCACTGAGAAACTGTGTGATACACAGTGGGATGCCCCTATGTGATGCCCAATAGAAAACTTTGTAATACGCATCAACAAACCGTGTGAATCATTCGATTTATATCTTAATATATGTAGTTTGTGAAATACTACACATCATAAATAGCTATATGAAACATATCTTAGACCTGAGTAAAATAGAGCAGGCCAGCATAAACAAATAATCTAGGACACAAGCTCTGTAATAATGTTAAGAAATCACTATGATTTATGCAATTTATCAAACTGTATAATCTGCACAAATCGTGGCATTTACATTAACTGTGTGAAAGCTTATCATTTTTAAACGTATTAGTCTGTGTGATATTAAACATAGTAAATGACGAAATATATTTTAGATATGTGTGAAATATATGATCGGATCAGTACCTATTAACATATAATTTCGTAAAGCGAGCAGTGTGGTGTAAAAAATTGCCGGACGTATTGTCACTGAGACGTGGGAAACTATTGATCTAATATACGACTTACAATTACACGCTGTGTACATAAATATTTTTCGTATTTAAAGATGTAGTACTAATAATGATATTTGATATAAAAATAATTTCATTAGGCAATATGGATAGTTGTGATATTTTATTTAAAACAAGTTACTGTGTTGGTATTATTTGATTTCAGGATAGACTATTTTTCGTATTTAAAGATGTAGTACTAATAATGATATTTGATATAAAGATAATTTCATTCATTAGGCAATATGGATAGTTGTGATATTTTATTTAAAACAAGTTACTGTGTTGGTATTATTTGATTTCAGGATAATGGTGACTGGTGCCAAGAAATCTAACGCTGGAGATGTCTGCTGTAAATATCATGGGCAACCGAGAGCAAACAAAAATACCGACTACAAGATGCAATCGAAACATTGATGATTCGAGAAATTTCAAGACTGACACGACGCCGACGTTCAGCAATGGAGATAGCGATTATGGAAGGAGGACGAGAACACGTTGATACGCGAAGTTGGATCGCCGCGGAGCGGTCGATGATGCAGGATGGCCGAGTATTACAGCACGTCGCCAACAAGATTGATTTAATTAATTATCATTATAATTTTCCGTTGGTTTTCTCACCATTTACTAATATAAAAGTCACATTTTGTTTAAATAGTATTTGTACGAATGTTCATGTTACTCGCGGGCGGAATCTTGAATAGGTTGCAATTGCAACCTACTTTTATTTTATGTTTAAAATAATACGATAGAAATAATTATAAGAAGCTGTTGTTTATTTTATAAAACATTTCATAATTTGATTTGTTAGTTAAATTAGATAATTTGTAACTTATTTAATATTTGAGCAGTTTGCTTGATTTCATGTTTAGTGACGGCCAGCGCCACTGGTGGCGGTTTTTAAAAGTTTAGAGATTCTATCACGTGACAGAAAAGATGTAAACAGATTATAACTTTTACGATGAACAGAAAATATTGTAAAAATATAAAAACAATTTGGAAGACTGGAAATGTGTTTCTCTGGAATTTCCGTGGTGGGGGACTAAGCCTCCATTACAATATGAAGGGTCCACGAAAATAACATGTTCAATCTTTATGAAAATCAGGGTAAATTTGTACCTTGTTCCATTAAAACTAAGGTTGTTTTTCCTTCTGAAATTTGAATTAACTAGACATGTTTTTTCCGTGGACCCTTCATATTTTAGGTATGTATGTATCCCTTATGGGCAGAGATCGACAGATCACAAATGGGCGTCATTGTTCGCAATAATGTGGATATGACTCCAAAGTTGATTAAATGAATAATTAATGCTCAATAAACTGTTTATTCGTTTTTAAACAAGCTACAAATACAAAATTTTATTTAAAAAGTATAACTAAACTAAAACTACATAAAATCTAAAATGAAACTAAATAAAATCTAAAATAAATCTAAAACAGGCCCCTGCGGCATGCTGCCGTCCTATACCTAAAACCGTCTTAAGCAGCAAAATAGTAGTTTTCAATTGAATAAAGATTCTGAAAGAGGAATTAAAACCCTATCGACTGGTCTTGGAATCATATTTTTATCATTTATATTCACGGAGATACTCAATCCAAATACCCCGCTAAGTGCAGTATAAGTTGATAGATTACAATACTATAAAATGGCAAATCTACATTACATAGCTATAAGTAATGTTAAGGTACTTAGCAGTTGTATTCATTTAATGATTAAACTGCATGATACGCAGCTAAAAACACGTT
>JALPQI010003819.1:0-74065 GCA_025490895.1 Thaumatotibia leucotreta | reverse complement strand
GAAACATCCGCATTTAGCTTTCTATCTCGATATTTTGGTTGTTTCCATAAAGGCCGAAGGAATAGAATTATGCACTGCATCTGTACCTGGGTTGGTAGAGGTGAGCTGGAAATTTAGATACATTTTATTTGTGTGTTTAGTTTATCACGAATACAAGTAAATGTTCCTTGGTTTTGGTTATTTTATATAAATATATTTAAGTATTTATATGTATATCGTCGCTTAGTAGCTCCAACACAAACCTTAACTTATGAAGGATATGGTTCTCAGATTCACATATTCACGTACGGATTCCTATTAATTCAATGATTCTATCCAATAAGAAATATTACGGTTTAATTTTAAACGATGTAATTGCACTATAATCTGGGCAAGGATGGCACGCAACGCAATGCGTTTTTGCAAAAGGTTGTTGATAATAAGTTTAGGTTAATAAGGTGGGGTGTGGCAATAAATAAATTACCTACAATCCTCGGTTTTTATTCTATGAAAACTGTCACGAGATTCAGAATTTCATGTAAAAGGCAAGTCATGTACAGTCGCGAACTTGGATTGTTGAACTACTTGTTATTGTTTGTAATGTAACCGCGCCCGTGCTTACAATAGGTAGTTATTATTTGTATTACAGGTCGGCTGTACGACTAGAAAGAGATTAATCCACCTTTTCACCTTATTTTAATGCAGGAAACGTAGATACATTTATTTGTGGTAGACTGATTGTTTACCTTTGTTTTATAAAGTAAGCGAAGGAGTTCAAATTTTAACCACGGGCATAACGACTTAGCGAGTGGTTCACAAGGTGGTATATTGAGTCTTGGGACGGTCTCAAGACTCGAGAAATGCAATATAAATAATAATTGACTGATTGAGTGCTAGGCCAAGCAAAAAATTAAGAAAACTAGCAATTAAATGTAACTAGACCCACTTGAACGATCCTTGGTTTAGATTTTAGACCACTAACGCTAACACGAGGTTATACGGTTAATACGGACTAAGTTCGTCGGACTTAGGACGGGTTACACGAAGGGCACTTGATAGGCCAACCAACCCACAAGATCACTGTGAACCTTTACATAAAATCTTTTAGCGAACGATTTAACGCTGACGCTCGGTCTGGTGCAACCCTCTTTTAACCATATAACCCTATGTTAGTTGGCTAGCCTTAGATTGCATGTTCAGTTTAGGTTCCGAGAAAGCGACAGAGATAAACGCCTCGTATAGCTTTGTCCCTTTCTCGCGACCTGAACTGAATCGCATTAGTACGTCATGGTAACCCCCCCTGTATTAATTATAAACTCACAAACCGCAGATGTACGCCTATTGTTAAATAACTCCCGAAATGAGTAGGTACCTACATAATAACAAGATATATTGCTTTTAAGGCAACAATGACTAGTATAACGATCATCATTTGTTCTCGAGGCCGCCCGTGTTTTCTAGTTACGTGTATGTATGTGTGATGTTACATAAATGATAAGTCAGGGCCTGGTTCATGGATTCGAGGAAGCCGGCTTTCAGGGCAACTGATTGCGATAATTAGGGTTTGCAATTCGAATATTCGAATATTCGTTTATTCGAATTATTCGCCAAAATAATATTCGAATATGACAGCAGTTATTATTCGAATAAAACGAAGATTTCGAATAGTGAAAGTTTGTGTGAAAATAATTTATTTTTGCGAAGAATTATAATAAAATTCCAAAATTAACATTAACATCTACGTAAAAAATATATTTTAATGATTAAACAACGTTTAATTCAATTAAGTTAATTTAAATATTAATAACTTAGTGGCGATGTGGGGGCTAAGGACGCGCTGGCACGGCTTATGAGTGCAGCCGCGGGGGTCGATTTGGCCAGACTAAAGTCGGTGTCGTGTGTCGAAGCGGGTGCGTGGTTGCAGGCTTTGTCTGCCCCTCATCTGGGAACACTCCTGGAGAACGACTCATTGCGGGTGGCAGTTGCTCTCCGCCTGGGCTTGGGCTGCGATGTTTGGTTACCTCATAAATGCATCTGTGGCTCCATAGTGGAGGCAAATGGCCATCACGCGTTGAGTTGTAGTCGTTGTTCGGGAAGGTTTCCACGTCACCACGCCTTAAATGACATCGTGACAAGGGCTTTGGTATCAGCCAACATTCCTTGTGCCCTGGACCCTCCGGGCCTTTGTCGTTCCGACGGCAATAGGCACGACGGATTAACTTTGGTGCCGTGGCAGAAAGGTAAGTGCTTACTCTGGGATGCCACGTGCGTCAGCACTTTACCCGCCTCGCATCTCAGTCGGACAGTGCGAACAGCTGGTGCTGCTGCGGATTTTGCTGCCGCTAAAAAACGGGACAAGTATGCGGCTTGTGTAACAGTTATTATTTTGTTCCCATCGCAGTGGAGACTACTGGGTGCTAGGGGTCTGAGGCTATTGCCTTTATAAGGGAAGTTGGACGTCGGATTAGTGGACAGCTGACACCCGCGCGGGTTCGTACCTGGTGCAAAGGTTGTCCGTCGCCGTGCAGCGTGGTAACGCGGCCAGTGTGATGGGTACCTTTGCACCAGGGACGACTCATCCTCAGCTTTTGATAGTCCACTGCTGGGTGTAAGCCTCTCCTATTAAGCGTATAAGGGCATTTTCGCGAGAAGAGATCCAAAATCTTATTTTTCTGAAACAGGTAAATTTTATGTTTTTCCTGCTCAGAATCACGAGCTCTTTCGATCCTACTAGAAGAAAAAAAGTGTCCCAACTTTTTGTTTCTATTACGTAACCGTTTTTCAAACACTTTGTACAGCGGTTACAAAGTGGAGAGCATGTAAAATGTATGAAAAATGTGGGACCGTTTTTTTCTTGTACTTTTTTTCTCCTAGATTGAAAGAACTCGTTATTCTGAGTAGGAAAAACATTAAATTTACCTACCTTAAAAAAAATTTTGTTTGGATCTCTTCTCGCGAAAATGCCCATAAACGCATTAGGAGGTAAATGCCCATAATCGCCACGCTGGGCAAGCGGATTGGCCATCGCAGTAATGTGTCCACTATGATGACGCTGCTGCCCTCTAGGTGCTGTATGCTAGGTTACATAGACTTTGATAAGTGTAATTTAATTCCATAATAATATTAATGATAATTAAATACATTCCGCCATATAAATGTATGTATAAGTAGCACAACTGACGATTCGAAAGTGCTTGTTGCTAAGCCTACTCAATAAATTATTTTTGACTTTGACTTGACTGAGTAACAACCCTAGTACTTCAATGAATTTCGATCGCAGTTTACGATGTATGATTGATTATAATATATCATTCAAATAAAACCAAATTAACTTACTATCAAACGGGACAGTTTTTGTTCTCTTACCCCTTGAATAAGGTTTAACTTACTCCCCGAGAAAATTAAGCAGCTTTTTAATGAATAAAATTGTCAAAAATTAAGTTTTTTTTTTACTTTTACGCTATAACAATCTTATTCAACTTAATTTTAAGTTTAATTTAAATAAAATTTTAGACTGAAAATCCTCTTGTTTTGGTAATGATTCATCATCACGAATTATATACAAGAATTCAGTATTTTTTTCATAACGAATTATTTTTGGCAAGCAGATTTTTATACATACTAATGATTGAGTGTCTCAATGTGTGATGTGTGATCAAGCGATAAAAATATGAGGTACAATTTTAAACTCCTTATACTGAATCTAGGCCAGCTAAAAAGCTACAGACCATACTTGCCTCTTAGGTACAGTTAAAGACAAAATAAGGTGTGACAAAAAAGTTCAAAAATATGTCACAGTGCACTCTAACTCTGTGTAATAAGAACGTCGTAACATATTTATGAGCGGATTCTTTCGATACTTATTTTTGCACTTGACTGTACCATAGAAGTCTGTCTATTGTATCGAGAGATCCGAGAGGTTATAACGCTTTCATTTTACGTCATATATTTTACTATTACATCCCTTTAAAACATTCATTAACTATTTTTCCATAATATTCGTTTTCTTCGAAAAATTCGAATATTCGAATACTGGAAATCGAAGTATTCGTATTATTCGAATATTAAAATTGGACGAATATTGCAAACCCTAGCGATAATTGCATACAGCTGATAATATAGGGCTAGAATGTATACTACTTATACTTATGTAATTACCTATAGGTATAATAATGTATAGTAGAAGTACTGCGGGTAGATATGCGGGTGGCACAGGACAGGTACATTGTGCCAATCTTTGGGGGAGGCCAGGGGAGGCATATACTTATGGTCCGGCCACGACATTGGTCTAAGGCGACCGGTTTACTGGAAAACCATACGTGCGAGAGGGAGTTCCCATATCGGCATCCCGTTCCAACTCATGGATTCGCTCACCGCCGGTCGCCTTAGGCCTTAGACCAATGTTGTGGCCGGGCTTTTAACTAGTAACATATATTGCTGCTTGTTTAATATGCTTACTTATTTGAACAACTAACAAGCTATGTACCAACTTGTATTAAGTATTTATATAAAGGATGAGTCGACTGGTCAGATTTTCTTGGGAAAGTATGACGTTGATGACAGACCAAGTAAGTTATTGTTTTCTTCTCACGAACAGCATGTACAACTACTGGCATTTTTATTATTGCCTTGCAGTCTCTAGAATAGTTACCTAGATGATTACACCTAACTTGCGTTGATTAGTTATTTCTCCGCTAACAATCTTAAAGTTATCTTGAACATAAAATCACTAATAAAATACGACATTCTAATCGGGCCGTAATTCCAAGTTTAACGTGTAGGTACGTAACATACTTGTCTGATTTAGGTCTACTAAATAAGGCTGAGCATTTCCGTGCCTCATACCGGTGAATTTAATTGCGCTCAACTTGGCTTAGTAAAATACCTGTCTTGACTTCTCATATCCTCATCATCATTATGTCAGCTACAAGATGTCCACTGCTGAACCCTCCCTTTTGGACCTCCAATATCTCCATATATACCTGTTGGAAGCAACCTACATCCAGAGTCTCTCGGTGATCTTCATAAGATCATAAGATAGTCGCGCTTGTGGTCGAGCGGTAAAACGCACGGCTGCTACGCAGCGGTCGTGGGTTCAATCCTCGGCTAATACTTGTGCTTCATAGTGCTTTACGATGAAGAAAAACATCGTGGGAAAACCTGCATTCATCTGCGAAGAAATTCAAGGGTGTATTTAAAGTCAACAACAAGTACTGGGCCAGCGTTGGGACCACGCAAAATAGGCACGTTTGATGTCGAGTTGCGGAAAAATGGCCAGGATACAATACAATACAAGATAGTCTGTCTATCTTGCGGATGGGCGTCTTACGCTGCGGTTGCCAAACCGTGGTCCCCCACTCTGCGTCCAATGTGGCCTGCCCATTGCTATTTCAGCTTGCTAATCCGGAGGACTATAATGTTAGTGATTTAAGTTCGTCTCTTTCCTCATTTCTGATTTGATCGCGTAGAGAAACCACGAGTTCACAGTGTGAAGCCACGTGGTGACGGCAGGAATTATTCCCGTGTGGTAAGAATATCTACTTAGGAATTCAATTGTTACATAAGGAACATTCATTTGTTGAAGATTGATGATGGGCATAGTGGACACATCACTAGCTGCGATCACAAAGCCGAGAATAAAATTTATATTAAATTTAATGAGCTCTTTATGTTGAAATATTGTGTTCAGGTTCAGCAATCTAAAGATATTCAGCCAAACCTACTTACAAGTAAACAAGTACTGATTTTTTCCTTCTATTATCGCAGACCTAGTTCGATCACCTTCTAGACGGCAACAATGATCTATAGATAATTTAATCAGCGCATTATAATCTCGTTTAAAATTGGTGATTTGTTACATCATCTTCTTGGTAAGATCTAACTACTCAATCTAATAAAGTCAATTTATGAAAAAGTAGACCATTATAAACGTGGTCAGTTCGACTGGGCACTACTTATATGTCTGTATTATGGATATAATAAGCGCAACAAAATAAATAGGTACTTATTGCAATTGTCGCTTATTTACTCGATTCCTTAATATTACAATCTATTGAGATTTTTATCTCCAAATGTAATTAGATTGTAAATCTCATAATATTTATTACTTAGCCATAATATGGAAAGAAATATTCAGTGTAATCAAAAAATGATCAGTTAACGGCCGTGGTTCAATTGGAACTTGGAACTCAAACCCACAGGCTCTGGATTGCTGATCCAACGTGCTACCAATTACACCAACCAACCGATCACTCTTCATAGCGAATCTCATGTATTATTGCAACTGGGTGCTTAGCCAACTTGCCAATCGCTAACGCTCAGCGTATCGTTGTTTTCCCTCTCTGTCGTTCTTTCATATTAGTGCGACAAAGACAGTTAGCTGCCTTTCGTTTACGACTGACATATGACATGCGTATGACCGTTAGCGATTGGCAACTTGTTCAAGCACCCTGGAGTCTGCAAGGTGTGACGACAAAGTCATCACCAGCGACATCTGGGTCACCTCTTAAGGCCAAGCCACACCAGATGCAAGTGCGCGTGTGTATGGCGTGCACGTTGTAGTGTATGTAAATGTCATATTAGAAGCCACACCGCTTGTGCGGCGTGCACGAGCGCGTGACGTGCAACCAGTGTGCCATCTACAATGACATTTCCGACGCTACAACGCGCACGCCACGCACGCCGTGCACGTGCTGCACACGCAGACGGTGTGGCTCAGCCTTTAAAGGTTAATAGCCTTTAGCTCTTACTTTTGCTTTAAATTATCGGCAATGGTTATGTTATGGGACACAGAGTGGTAGGGGTTAAGATAGCTGCTTACCATTAGGCGGCCCATGTAATGGACTTGACAACATTCCATATTTTTTAGTGCTAGTTTTTATTGTCTCTTTTGAAAGAACTCAATATTAAAAGATACACGTATTTTTTTAATAAAAAAAATGCTTTTTTAGTGCGAAAATCCGTTTTAATTACTACTTCGAGCAATAGGCTTAACACAGGATTGGCGCGACAGTATGTCGCCGCGAGATAGACTATCCGTCCCTCTGTTATTCATATTGTTAGTAAAAGATGGAAAACCTATCTCGCTGCGACATACTGACGTACCAATGCTAACCATACAGAAAGAGCCCAAGTTACAAAAGTCAAGAATCACCTAAATGACGTCACAAGTGATGTTTCATACACGTAAGAAAACGACGAAAAACGGTAACAAGTGTCAAATGTCACTGCCAAACACACGTGACATTCCAAACACGAGATTTTTTTGGTTACAGTAGCAGCTCTGAATCAGCTAGGTGACGTCACTTCCCCTTTAAACTATTATTAAGATTTAAAAAAAAATAAGTAAATAAAATTATTTCGAAAAAAAAAATATATTTTTGTGATCTACATGCGTATATCTCGAAATGATTTTCGATTTAGGGACATCGAATATTTTGAAACGTTGTCAATTATTGGCCACCTATGCCATGAAAACACGACTAAGACACTAACTAATTGGCTAATCCAGTAGAGAAAGAACCGGTAGCCGCCGTAACATCGCGTAACCGATTAAACAATACTTGATTACCGAATTTTAATTGGGATTCATCGAACTTTGCAACAGTTTTACGCCACAGTATAACAGCATTTGAGTAATACGCGACTTCATTTTTAGGTTGTGGCAGACGGCGAAAAATTAATTAGTTTTTAGGTACCTAGTGTACTTCTGCTTCTGGCAAATTACTTACTCTCACAAGATTAGAAGTACTAAAACGTATTTTAATTTGGCAACGTTAAAAAACTAATTAAGACTGTAAAAATAAAATAAAATTTTCTTTCTTATTAAAGTTACTTTAAAGTAATTAAATTAATAAAGGAGTTGAACTTTGTACGACTTTTTGATTAAAGTATATTTTATTGCTTGTTTGTTGTATAATATATTTAGCACAGTAAAGAGTCGACATACATAATAAGTAAATAACATGAATGTAACGTCCATTAAATAAGTTTTTTAGTTTGATAGTTCTGTTCTATATTATTGATTGGTAGTGAACGGGTATATAATAGGTACTTAAAGATCTTATTCACAAAAATTGTCATTTTCGTTTATATTAAACCGCTCATTATTTTCTATTCTCAGTGCAGAAAAACAGTTTTATTAGGAACGAAAATTTATTGTTTACCTGCTTCTACTACTTCTCATTGCTATACAGTGTGTGGCCTACAACCGGGGTGAAAATATAAACAGAGCATTAGGTAATAAGCTAATCAACAATCATTTAAACGTGCCTAATATTATAAAAAAAAAAAAAACATTTTTTTTGTATTTTTTTTCTTCGAATTTTTGTTACTATGTATTGTTTTACTTGACTTAAAAGTTAACAACTACTTATCATTTTTGAAACATTGATAAATGTACAAAAAAAACGTAACAGATAAGTGTAAAAATAAAATAACTATTATGACTGTATAGAGAGAGTAGGTACCTGGTATACTATCAAGATGTCGTGTGTCTGACAAGCTATAATATCGTGATTCCAAGATTCAGTACTTACTTAGGTCCATAACTTTGAATAACAATATTTCCGAACTTAAAAATTTTGAAACATCGTTTACAGAATTATTACGGATAGTCTAAGGAGTCACACATTACATTTTTCTCCCGTGTTAAAGGCCACGCTCTGTATAATTTTGTTATAATCCAGAAAACTAGAATATAGCTAGGGTTTTTTTACAAGCTTTTATTTAACATGCCTTGTATGTTGTTCTATAGTAAGTTAAATGTAACATAATGGAGTAAATATGACTTTATGTTCTTTTGTATCTAGACACATCTAAAAGTATATAAACGATATCCGCAAGGTGGATGAAAACGTAAAAGTAAAGTTAAATTCAAACTCTGCTCTCAAGCATCAACTTTGATAGTAAATTTTATGTGTTTCAAAATTGTATAATCTGGCATTTTGGCAGTTTAGTATTGCGGAGTTAATTTTTTTTTAACAATACGCCTAATCTTTTGAGATCCACCTGAGCGTGAGAAATTAAAGTACCAATAGCTACTTGAAATAGAACTTATGGATTCGCAACCCAACTCCCCACGCCAAGCCTTATCAACCCATTTTACATAGGTACGGTAAAGAAAATGTACTCGCGTACTTTTTTGACCTCTATTGTCATAGTGACAAGAACGAAAAAGGTATCAGAATCGATTTCCTGTAAATACGTACTACATGCCGACTGTATACGTGTTATTGTCGGATTGACTTGTGAATTGGCACGGATGTGTAAATTGGATACTAATACAATTATTAGGGGTCAGAACTATGGGTGCAAAACGTTAACAAAACTTGTCAAGTGGACATGAAAGAGCACATATATCCATAAAATATACACATCTACTCACTGAAACATTGTAAGTTCAAACTTTTGAGATAAATAATAAAATTGGATATTACATATGTTAGGTATTAATTGACTTTGTTACAACTGTAGGAAATGAAGAAGGAAAGTGGTAAGTAATAGTACATTACTGCAGCCGCCGGGAAATAGGGGGTTGCAGGCTGAGTATTATAGACGGCCGACCGTAGGGAGCCCCCTTTCACGGCTAGGCACGTATAGTGCTTTTCTCAAACTAATGCAATGAAATAAATAAATACACCATTCAAATAATAAATGTTTAATATGGTATAATTTAAACACAGTGCTGCCAAGTCTTGTATTTTCATATTTGCAGCCTTAAACATACTGGCAATTTTAGGTACCTATGCTTAACTACATTTTCACTCCATTTATAATATGAGTTAAACTTAAAATAATATATGTTAAGAATAGTTACAATCTCACTTTAAGTATTTTAGTACTTAATACATTTTCTGAAAAACCATGGGCATTTTTTTCAGTCTTCCAACTTAAGAAACTTTCATAAGTTTTCATGTATCTTTCTTTTGATTTTGGCGGCAACAAGTTATGTATAGCTAACTGAGCCTCCGCCCTTAATTCTGGCGGTGTACAGATTGTTTCTTCATTGCTGCTATTCATCGGAACCATACCTGGGATAACTGGGGGCAAGTTATAGGGATTTGATATCGATTAAAAAGATGTCGATATAATTATAATAAAAGATGTGCTTATTGAACATTCTCGATTACAGTACAGAGGTTCGATGTCATATCTGATATCGGGCCTCTCCAGATAGGTAATAAAAACTAGTATGCAAATGTCATTTTAATCAAAATGACAATTTAAATATTGATATTTTAATATTAATTGTATATTTTGAAAACTATTTTAAAATAAACGCGTAACTACCCGTTTAAATTTATTTTTTATTTTAATTGAAGAGTAAGTACCTAATATTTATTTATGCTGAAGAACATTTTGAGGTTGTCATTCACAGCAACGTCGATATATTTTTAGTCGATAAAATATTTTGCTACATCACTTTCGTATAAATGCCCCGAGTTATCCCAGGTATGATCGGAACTCATATTTAATCTTATTTTATGAACATCGACAATAAAAAATTAATTCCACTTGAATAAAGGTTTTTTTTTTAATTACCCTTTAATCCCGCCAAAATGTTTTTTTTTTTTAAGGAAATGATCCATTTTCCGCTTGTGCAGTTTTTGGATAAACCGTATTAGGGCTGTTATACACAACCTAATAATTAGGTATTAATGATAAAATAAAATAAAATAAAATAAAATAAAATAAATAAAAATATAAAGCAAATCATATTGAATGTTTTCTTGTTACTGGTGAATTGAGTTTCGTTAATATTTAATAAGTTGAAGTATAAAATTGAAATAAATCTAATCATACAGATTTTTTTGGGATTATCAGTTCGTGTGTAATAGGCATTAACGCGAATATTTTTGGTCCGATAAAGTTCGGACCTATTAAAAAAACAGTTGCTTAACCTGTTTATGAGCACAGACGCCATGTTTATTTTCAAATTAAAAACAAAATACTTCCCGGTCTAGGCCTGCAACGACATATTTCCCGGCGGCGAATGACACACGTAATGACAACATTTCATTGCATGTTTGAGAAAATTATCATTTTGATCCTGTGGTTGTGATGTCCCAATCCCAGTGTTGCAAGCGTCATTCCTTCGAAATCTCCCGTTGTCGAGCAGTCTCCGGCCATTCCTTTAAGAATGAGTCAGACTTGTCTGGCACGGTTGCCGTTTCCAGCTGAGCTGCTATTCTGTGATAATCTTGGAAGGGCACAAGGGCTGCCTTACGAGCAACAAAAATGTTTTGTGTTCTGGAACACAGAGTGTTATTCTGGATTAAATCCTTTAATTTTACGCTTAATAGGCTGCGATCCATAAGCTCGTACTTCTCAACTAGAGAAGATAAACCTTTTTTTTTAACTAATGAGAAGTCGATGGAACGCAGGCTGGACCACGCAGGAAATATGTCAAAGAAAGCTTATTAATCCAATCAAACGAAAATCTCTATTACTTGTTAATTTGACATGGTCCTAATGGTGAGGCTTACTAGGTTAGCTTAAATAGCACTAAAATAAAAGCTTCTATATGTATACATATAATATGTACACATAATTTTTGATGGAAACTATTACTATTATTACAATCCTGATCATCCACTTTACATTATACCGGAAAGTAATACCTGATTATATATTTTATTATAACTGTAATACCTCGAGCGCTTAAGGAATTTTACTTAAATGTAGTACCTACCTAAGTAATAAATTAACCTTTACCTTATTACATAGCTTGACCTTTGGCCAAAAAGTCCTTTATAAAGGAAATAATACGGAAACCAGACACGTCTGATAAAACCGGTTCTCATTATCCATTCTGCTCATCTTCTTGTGCCAGTAAACAGAGGGCTTACAGCGAACTTCGAAAGTGTCGAGCACCTATTTCAGTCATTCCGATGGTGCCTTCGTTGGAGTGACAGGGATAGACGCTCGAAATTTTCGATTTTCGAAGGTTGCGGTAGCATGCCAGCTATAATATAATAATGCTTGCTTTCAGTAGATGATCTTCGTGTGGCAAAAAGTTACAAGAAATGTTACAACTCGTTAATATTAAAGAACAATATATCTTAGATCGCATTAGAACTGTATTTTTCATATATACAGGACTGTTCTGTTTGATAATAAGTACGAATTATATAAGTATACTTATTTATAATCAAACCTCAGAATTATCAAAAGAATTGTATTATATAGACATTTCCTTGAACATTACAATTTGCGATTACTAAGAGGGACATTTTTTAAGTAAGTACCTATTCGAGATTCCAGATTAATAATTGTATTTCTCAGATGTATAATGAAATGGTATTTTGGTACATAATTGAGATACTTACTTATAATACTTTATTTAGCTATTCTATAGTATCATACCGCCTAAGAGTCGGAGACGTATCTACCGCGAGAAAGTTGTTGCCTGATTCATAGAAAAGCTTTCTTGGGCATCGAAGCTATAACTGTTTATTCCTATCTTAATTAGCCATATTAAATGTTATTTATTTATCAAGTAGATAGCTTCCTTTCCTACAGTCCAGAGTTCGTCAAGTCGTCATTTGGCGAATTGTCAACACAATTTCACGTAAAATTAATACTTAGGTACCTCCTCTCCTACATAGCTGCCTGCCTATTGTATTGTATTACGTAGCTCACACCGAAAATGTCGGGAATGACCCACTTAGAGATCACTCAGCATACAGAAACAATTATTTTCTGAAAGTATAACTCTTTAGTATTTTTTTGAGGTATAATTTATTCGGTTAACACCTGTATTTTAGGATTTCTTGCCATTTGAAAATTGTGTGTCGGGCGATTTTGCGAATTTCGCCCAAAATTTTTAATTTGTAGCGTTTTTACACTACTTTCAATATGACCTTATTCAACAATGAAGCAGAAATAGGCTTAGATTCTTATTTAGTAACAAGCTCAGTTCTTGTAGGACTGCTTGTAATAGTTTTCACAAATTGTATTGCTTTCGATTTTTTCTTATGGATGATTATAGAGATCAACATCTTTTAACAGCCATACCCTAATTTTAAATCGCACAAACGTGGTAAATCATAGAGAACTCATAAAACAAATTATGCTAGGAAATTCGGATATCCTTAGGTATCCATATGACTTCACTAGAAAAAAATCCAATATAAATATTTTTTCTTAAAAAATCGATAGTTTCAATGAACTACCCAAACCTTTCATACAAAATTCCAAAAACTGAAAATTTTCATACAAAAAGTGATCTAGGAAAAATGGGTTATGAGCTTTGAGAGTTGGTTCAATTGTATTAAAAATTTGTATACATTATCAAAAAGTACAGTTTCCTAGATTCCCGACAATTTCAGTGTGGCCCATATGGCCATTTTTCCGCAACTCAACATCAAAGGTGCCTATTTAGCGTGGTCCTAATTTTACCTGTTAAATACATACCTAGGTGGAATCATGATAACCTCCATGGATGTGATATCATGTGAAGGGTCCACGGAAAAAAAAGGCCAGTACTTATAAAAATCAGGGCAAATTCACACCTTATTCTGTTAAAAGTAAGGTGGTTTTCCCTTCTGTAATTTGAATTGACTAGACATGTTCTTTCCGTGGACCCTTTATGTATTGTCGCAAAAAACGTCTTGCAATTGTATACTATAAGCGATAAAAAATAAATGTATGAGAATGACAGATTCGAACGAAAAGTCACGTGACCTTGTCATACATTATTATAGTCACGTGACTTTTCGCTTATCAGTTATCGTATACGATTCCAGTATGGCATCTTGGCTAGGCGAGATGAAATCTTATTTAACTTTATTTACTCAAGATTATTTTATTTACCTTTCACATACTAATTGGAAAAAGACACCCAGCTAAAATATATAGTCATAAGTGTCATTACGCCTTAATTATGACTTGAATTATATATTAAACAACTCTTATGTAATCGTTTCTGCGGTTACGAGATTTCGCGATTCGATAGATGGTAATTATCATCGAATTACTCTTAATAGCTACATCATAACGTACAGTTAACTGCAAATTTAATTGCTTAGATCATAAACTGGTTTGATGATGTGAAGATAGTCTGGGACTCATCCGGTTTGGGTACTGCAGAGCACTTCCCTTGTACGCCCTTAGGCCACACATACTTACACATCATTAGCCTTTTTCAGTCCACTGCTGGGCGTAGGCATCTCCTAAGCGCATTAGGTGGCAAATGCCGATAGTCGCTTGTCGCCACGCATGGCAAGCGGATCGGTGATCTGATCGCAGTATATAGTGTATCGGATCATGATGATGCTACCCGTCATCAATTTTCTATCAACGAATCCCTTATTCCCATCCCTTATTCGACTCCTACAACACCCACGCGAAGATTTGGAATGGTGATAAATTAATTCTTAAGGCTCGTCCAAATGTCATGTAATCATATTTTGTCGATTTTTGATATTGATATTTTATCGATACATATTAGGTACCTTATGTTTGCTTATCTGTATTCATAACTCTTAGTTTACTTTTCGTATTATTTTTCTTCGATTTCTTTGAACGAACTTCCGATTAATTTCACGAACTAAGGGGCGCTCTCTTTCGCGGCAGACATAGAGGTAAACACAGGCCACGAGCTATAATAGTTATGTCTTCAGTTTTATACCTTGTGTCATCATTAGTGTCATCACCACAAGGTGAAAAACTGTATATATTGTACATACGAGTATAATAATATATGAAGGGTCCACGGAAATAAAATGTCTGGGTGCTCTCTTTCGCGGCAGACATAGGTAAACACAGGCCACGAGCTATAATAGGTATGTCTTCAGTTTTATACTTTGTGTCATCATTAGTGTCATCACCACAAGGTGAAAAACTGTATATGTACATACGAGTATAATAATATATGAAGGGTCCACGGAAAAAACATGTCTAGTCAATTCAAATTACAGAAGGAAAAACCACGTTACCTTGAACAGAATAATAAGGTGTGAATTTGCCCTGATTTTTTATAAGCACTGGACATGTTTTTTCCGTGGACCCTTCATATGCTCTTAACTCTACATTAGTTTCCGTCGATATGTCAGCCTTTTTGATTCTTCACAAAACCTAATTAATATTGCGTCATTCCGTCAATGCAAATATGATATAGTTCAAGTTCAGAGCGCTTTTTATTTATATTGGTTTGTTAGGCAACTTTATTAGAGGCGTGAGAATTGATTCGACAAGGCGAACTACTCAAAAACACCCACTTTCCACTACCAAGGTTGGAAATAATACAATCTATCTGGTTAATGAGACGAATTCGTTAAATTAGTCAACCCTCTGGCCTGCTATCGCGAACACCGAAGTTCGCAAATTGGGGGATTTGTCTCTGTCACTCCAACGAAGGCGTCATTAGAGTGAGAGAGAAAAATCCCCGAAATTTTTAAACTTCGGTGTTCGCAGTAGCAGGCCTGATTTCAACTCATTTGGACAAAACCTCCCAGGCAGCTAGCTCCCTTTCAGCTTAGATGACACTATTAATACACCTGCCCATTGTTAAGCGTAAATATGTTTTACTTACTGTTTTATATCCGTATTAGTAACTTAGTTTTCCTTTATAGAAAATGCAATTCCAATTACATTTAACAGAATTAATAGTGAAGATCCGTTTACTATACTCGTTATACCGTTTAATAAGTCGTATTCGAGAGAACATCGAAATAATCCCATATAAATAGGGTCATAAATCACATTTTTATAGATACTTTGAGCCCTTAAATGGATTGTAGATATTATTTTAGAATCTGAATAAAATGCTATATAATCTTTTTGATAGCAGAGAAAAATACGTGCGCGAACCGCGAACTAGGAAATCCGCAAATTAGGGGATGTTTTCTCTGTCACTCTAATGATGCCTTCACTGGAGTGACACAGAAAAATCCCCGAAATTTAGGAATTTCGGTAATCGCGGTAGTAGGCCAGATCTATATTTGGGATATAATATTGTTTATGAAAGAGGTAATTTATGAAAATTAAATAAAAACTTGTATTGAAAAACAATAAACATTCGCCTACTTTCCAGAAATTGGGTGTGGTTAAAAGTTATTCCTTATTATTAAGTTATACCAACATAATACGACTATTCAAATACTTCTGAAGTTATCCCACTTGGTTTTATTTGATTCAACCAGAGCTTTTCTTAAATTTAATGTTCAAGCAGTTTTGTTGAACAATTGCTCGACATGTTTTCCATTAAGACGATTTTCATCAAGGAGTACCTCAACAAGGACATGTTTCAAGGCTTTGTTGGGGACAAAGCCATGAACATGAAACATGTCGAGCTATCATAGATTTAAATTACGCGAGTAACCCGGGTCATTTATATACCTATTTGAGTCTCACAGTGAATGACGGAAGTAGTAAGTAGTGGGCGGAATTAAATACTACAATGACTAGCGAGAAGATCACTGGAAACTCTTTTTCACTACCATTATCAGATATATATAAATTTTTGGTCTTACTGTATTTAAATTAGTATTAGTAAAACAAAGTCTTCTGCAAATCTTATTTATTATTTTAAAATTTATCTTTTTACAATATAAATAACAGCAGAGGGCACCCATAAGAAAGCACCTCGGCGATCTAAAGCCGAAAATTGTGAACGATAGCCCTCCGCGTCTTAGAATAAATTAAGAATAACGGAAATAAACCATATAAATTAAACATCACAACGAACTTAAATAATATTAGACTTAACAAGAAGATGACATGGCGCGGCTGACTTACATTTAATATTATGACTTAATCGTATTGCATGAAGACGATTAGTTCCGCCGAAGCACGGCGGGCTGTTACGATTGTTACGATTTTATCTCATTCCTGAGTCCGGCGAACGACAGATTTTTATAGCGATGTACGACTTTTACTTTTGCTCGTTTCGCAAGCCTTACACAACTCCATTGATCGCCGGCGCGGCCATCGAGTCTACGATCACTCGCATGTCGATTTTGTTTATTCGTTTTGTGCTCACAACTCTGACATAATCGGATGAAAACTCGCAGCCCGCCGCGCGCGCTTCGCAATAAATACGCGACAATAAATACTAATAAATTACAATCGAAACTTGAAAACTATAACCTAACACAGCTACCTGTGACTTAAGACTAAATGAGCTCATTCGATCACATTCTTTCCGCAAGCGGCCGGACCGTTAAGTACAAAATAGGTAACTGAAGTTTCGGCCGGCCGCGACTAACAGATCAACGCGGAGAAACTTAAACTAAACCGTCTAGAACACACGCGATCACATAAACAATTCGCTTCCTCATACGAAATAGATTAAAAACTAAGCGGGCATAACGTGAAAGGCAGTTATCCAACGCGGTTAGAAAGGTGTCACGGTTGGCGGGCGCTTTCTAGCGCGAGTAGAGCGCGAGGTCCGAGATTCTGCGCTGGCGCGCGGCGGCATGGAAGCCGCGCGTGCCATCGGGCACCAGCGGCGTCCGGGGCTCAAACCGGGGCGCGCAGGACAACCGCCGACCGCCGCACTCCGGCCCGGTCAGCGAGCAGCCCGACAGCCGGCGCGCCAGCCAGCCGTCGCCGCTGCTGGCGCTGCCCGTGCTCGCCTGCGACGTCCGCCGAGATCCACAATAGAACGAAACCCCGGAATCCGAACTGTGGCTGCACGTCGATGGCCGCCGCGGAATCCAAGTCTGGATCTCGGGCGTACGCGGCGCGAAGAAACCGCTCGAGTTCCTTCTGAGGAAAGGATTTCCGTATCTGTATTCATATTCTGCTTCACTGCCGCTGCAACAAGACGAGTATTCGCATTCGTGGCGGCGAGGCGGTGCCCGGCGAATCGGCGCCTTCCTCTTCGGCTCCCTAGGGACGCCGTTCAATTCGTATACTCGCATACCCTCGTCCTCAGAGTTCTGCAGCCGAAGCGCTTCCCGCGCCGACTCCGACTCCGTAAACTCAACTAAAGCACACACACAATTCACGAGACTGGGATTCTTGTTAAGGAATTGGCGAACGTCAGCGGGAACTGGATTACCAGGGCGGAGAACGCGGACTAAAGCTATTTCTCCGCAGCTTGCGAAGAGACGAGACACGTTTTCCACCGAAGGCTTATCTATAGGCATCCGCACAGCAACGACGGTCCTGGATGGTGTGGTCTCATCATACGCGGGTAAGGGCTCGATCCTGCGCAGCTTGGTTCCCGCTTCGTTAATCTCTAATTTAGTTGATCGCTTCAGGGCCTCGGCGACCACTCTCCAATCTTTCGTCAGATGTTTGACGCGTTTGAAGCTCGAGATTAACTTTAGGGACACATAACCCTCCTTGTTGCGACGAACATGTTTCAGCAGAAAAGCGTCTTTAGTTATGTTCGCATCGGAGAAGTAGAACTCAACTTGGGACACTATCCGATTGGCGAGCTCATCGTCGGGCGGGGTGTAGGGCGCCTCCTGGGCTTCCTGAGCGACCTCGCAACCGGAGTCCTTGCCTCCTCCGGAGCCGGCCTCGGAGGCTGTGTCGGAGAGGTCCGCGTGGTCGTCGGTGGAGAGACGGCGGTCGGTGGCGATGCCTTCATCCTCGGGCACGCCCGGGCTAGAAGGGCTCTCCATGTTTACTGATAGTGAGACTCCACTAATATTTACGCATTACACGCGCGTCTCGCTCGGTAGCGCGGTACGGACTGCGAGCGCGCGGCGGGCACGCGCCTCTTTTATAATGTCGGGGGGATGTGTCGGTAAAAGTGACTCGGAAATACGAGATGACATTGCCATGTGCTGTATCGTAATTAGCTTACTGCTAGTAAGGTAGCATTGTTTTAAGGAGGTTACTATTTACTATTCGAGTATCTCCAGAACCGCGGTCTCACGCGAACTCTTATCGTAAACATGCAATGATTACACGAATGTAAATATTAACAGGCGTTTCTGCTATTGATAGAAGAATACATGATTATATGATTACGTGATTATGGAACGTTACCGCGATATGTGTTGGTATTTGTAACAAGGCCGACACAAATGCATCTTCATTGCAGTTATTGTCCAGAAAATGCCAAGATATTCGTAAGTAATTCGGTAATACCTATTTGTATTGTACGTTTATCTTGCGCATACCTGTTTAGTTTTTTTACAATGTTTTCGTTGCACCTACTTAGCACATAATAGTGTACTACTACATACTACTACTATTACGTATATAGGTAAATAGACATGAATACTTGCTCTATATTTAGTAAGGACGAATATTTCAGGAATACTTAATTACTAGCTCTATGAGCTGGAGACTACATGACTCCATTAAATAGCTACCAACTAATATAATTTGATAGGTATTTAATCATAAACTCTGTATGAAGTAAACTGATTTTATTTATATTTTAAATAAATAATACATACACCGGGTAAATAGGTATATTAATGAAACTTACACTACAATTCAAAAAATTATTTTGACCAAACAATCATACAAGTTCACGTCAGGAAAGAAAAAGTTACAGGAAAATCCGTTTACTACGTAACTTAATAAAGTGTGTAAGAGTCACCTTTTCTTTCTTTTCTCCACATGATTCTTTCACAATGATGCATACATCATGACTCATAAGTCAGTCTTGAGTCAAATGTTAGAAGAAGACCATAAGTTCGTGTAGGTAGTGAAAAATGTGGGGTGATTACTGATTATTACACCCTACATTTGTACAAAAGTAATTTTAAGTATCCCTTCTGTGATTAATGATCATCTTCTTACGACATCTTGTTACTTATCTAAAGGCGAGTGTCTTATAAACACTATAGGTACGCTTCTAGATTCTCATGTTAGTTAGGACCTTCTGAAACAACTAAAAAAATATCAGGTGATGTGGGGGCGATACGACGATTCGCTACTCCTCGAAATAGACCAGTCTTTCGTTACCTCTGTCTACTCATATTTTATCAGAGTATCTAGATCAAGCCATACTGGAAAGGACTGAATTTCGCGAATAGATAAGACCGAAGCCCTTTGCGTCACCGAATTCTGCCAAATAAGAGGCTTAACGTTGTGCAACCTCGGTAATTGGATGATTATTCAACTATCCGTTAGTTAGTGACGAATAATTATTGAAGACCCTCAATGTCGGGCGGTGCCCTGCCAGGCTGCCATAAACACTAAGTTTTGGTTCGGTAACAGTGGAATTACATCAAACAATCAAACTTTACCTTAGAACCTACAAGTTAGCTGCAATTTAAATGATCCAGGATGCTTAGCCAAGTTGCCAATCGCTAACGCTTAGTAGCGTATCGTAGTTTTCCCTCTCTGTCACTCTTTCATATTAGTGCGACAAAGAGAGTTAGCTGCATGCCTTTTGCTTATGATTGACGTTTAAGCGTTAGCGATTGGCGACTTGTCTAAGCACCCAGGTGGACTAGAAATCAATTGTTTTTTTCCCGATTTCGATAATGCTTAGGAACTTTATTGGCATAAATCCTAATATATTAGTATTATAGCAGTTAATTTTACATAGGTACTTATGTATCTACTCTAAAACTTAACTATAGATGTCCCAAGATATTTATTTATTTAAACAATACTTTTAAAGATAACACATACATATAGGTGTCCCTATAATCGAGAACAGTACAAATATTATTAGAAGATTACCGACCTTAGTAATCCCTAACTTCCAATATTAGTGTATGGATGTACATTTTTCAGGCCAATAAAATATTTATTGTACTTATTGTCCACTTGACAAATTTTGTTAGTTTACACTCATAGCTCCGATCAATGCTACCTATCGAATCACCAACGAAAAAACGTTTATTTGACGTATTAAATAGAGGCAGACACTAATGTATGAGATTTCTGAAAGAAATGTATGGGTTTGCGTGTTCTTACCCACTGCGTACGTTTACCCCTCGTGACTCTATATCTGTTTATTCTAAGTCTATGAGCTGTTCTTAGGTTAAACGTTCAGATTGAAAGTGTTCAATGAAAAATGCCGTCTAACACTTTATCCACACTTAAAAACTAATTGTTATCCTTATGCCAATTCATATCAGACGCCAGTAGGGGACAATCTTATAATCTCTTCCCTATGGTGCAACTCGCATAGTAGGAAGTCATCATCTTGCAAAATGTATTATCTCGCTCATCTCGCAAACGGCTTTTTACCACGCCATTCTACTTAATTTAGCACTTAGCTACTTTGTAATTAACATATTATCTTTTAGTTATTAACACATCTAGATGATTATCAAAGAGCTCTACTTTTTTGTGGACTTATAGTTGGATGTTTCCGTAAAATCATCTAACTTTAAGTCCATACAGGTGTCAAACTATGATCCAAAATTAAGTTGAATAATATCTACTAATGAATTACAATTATTCTTATAATCATGCAGTCCTTAAATAGGTGGAACCACCTTAAGTGATTTAAAATAACTTAGATAAATAAAAAATATTAGAGTTAATACTCAGTAGTTGGATATTCAGGGTGATTTTTTTTATTAACTGATCAAATTTTAGAGGGTTAATTCTTGGGTCATATTGATCAACTTATACTATGGGATCAACATCCGATTCAAGAAAAAAAAAACTGATTATCCATACATTTCCTCCTATGAATCCTATAATCAGGGTTTGTATGGATCATCAGATTTTTTTCTCGAAATGGATGTCAGTCCCAAGATCGGTTCATCAATATGATCTTAGAATTAACCCTCTAAAATTTTAACGGTGAATAAAAAAGCATCCTGTAATTGACGTACAAGATTGTATTTAGTTGGGTGGTTTTATTTTATTTTTCGATCGGTTCTGTAATTTCCGATTGAATTACAAATTCCAATTTAACAATTGACAGATTTGTAACAGTAATAAGAAAGGGATAACAAATCAATCCGTTTCGGTCACGGAGAAGTAAATAGTAGGTAAATAGGTATATAGAAATGTAATTACAAAATTGGGTAAAGGTATGAATACTGTGTTTCTCTTTGTGTTACATTGTACTATCATAGAGCAATCGTCTCGAGGTTTATAACATGCTACAATTTTGTATTTAGTGTTCCCACATTGGCGTTAAAAAATGTTATACTACTATAACATCACCTTTCTCTCTTTGAAATTCTAGTATTCTATACTATAACATTATCATTGTTACACTTTGGTTTATCACGTTATCTATAGGTATAGGTAACAAAAATAACATCCAATGCTTACCGGTTCTTCTCGGGTCAGTTGTGTAGGGATAGAACCGGAAGTAGTTTAATTTTATGTGCTTAGACCATTCCATAGAGTTTGTTCCATTTTGAATACAAAATCATTTGACTTTCACAATGTGGGAGAACCAGAAGCTTTTTTCGCTGAATACCTTTCATTATCTAGTGTGGATTGGTAATTAGGTACCAAGTATTTACTTATTATAATTATAACGTATTTGCATGTATTTATTATATTTTGCCCAGAATTCTAGGAAAGTTTTTCCTTTGGAGTGGATAAAGTATTAAGCAAGCTCAGGTTGATTAAAACTTTATTCACTCCAAAGGGGATAAAATAAAACTATGAAAACGGATAAACTCGCGTATATTAACTAATTTTAACTTCATTCCGACGTTTCGAACACTTTACAGGGTTCGTGGTCTGCGGATGACTGACAATGGAGGAAATTTGATAGATCTAAATACCTCCATCAAAATAAGAAAGATAAGTACAAAACTACCCACCAAAGTAAAATTACTAAACCACAGACAATAAATTTTAAGGGTGGATGTACATACAAAATTTGCAAATTAAGCTAGTTATTCATTACAAATATTTTCAGAATGAAGACAAGAGACAAAATAAATAATCTACGCCGGTTCTATCCCTACGCCACTGCCTGAGAAGTATTTCCTTCCTTTGTATGATTGTATTGTTAGGAAGGTATCCCAAAATTGGGACCGGCAAGAAACTCAGCGGGACAACTCTTTTCAAAAAACATTTGTAGTACATCTTAAGATCATCATGCATTAAACCAAAACATACAATTTTGATTAATAAGGAAATTTAAAATAATTTTGAAAAAATGTTGCCAGTACTAAAAAGGGGGGGGAATGGTCACCACCGCCAAATACATCAGCCTCACGGTTTATGTCTAGACTGTTCCTTTATCAGATGAACAACTGGATCCCAAGCTGGTGGTAGAGACAAGCTTCTTTCCATTCTATTAAAGTTTGGATATTTCATTATCTCAATAGCCTCACGCAACATTCTAGGCATGTTTCTCTTCTCCTTAACGAGAACCAAAGGCTTGTCAAACTTAATAGAATGATTCGGTCCATCACTGACATGCTCCCAAACCGCAGACTGTTGTCGACGGTGCTTGACATCGGCTATGTGTTCCTTCACCCTAGTAGTGATATTCCTCTTTGTCTGCCCAACATATGAAAGCCCACATTCACAGTCCAGCTTATACACTCCTGCATTCAGTAAGGGCGTGCTATACTTAACAGGCCTCAGAAACTGCGACATCTTCTTCATTGGCTTAAAATAGGTTTTAATAGAAGCACGTTTCAAGATGCGGCTGATCCTGTCTGTAACCCCTCCAACAAAAGGCAGAACGGCTGGCCTGCGCTCAACAGTGGGAATCTTCATACGAGTCTTCTGATCGGCTCGAGGGATCTTCAGGTTGTTTGCCCGAAGTGCCTGCCTAGCATGCCGAAGCTCCGCAGCTAGATGCCGATCATCGCATATCTTTTGGGCTCTCTGAAACAAAGATTTGCCTACAGTAGCTAGTTGGCTGGGATGGTGGTGGGAATTGCCATTTAAATACCTATCAGTGTGAGTAGGTTTCCTATATACAGTGTGACCCAAAGTTTTATCCGGATTTCTTATAACCAAAACATCTAAGAAAGACAGAGAACAGTCATTTTCTAACTCCATAGTAAATTTAATTTTATCATGAATGGAATTTAAATGATCTAAGAAAGTTGAAACACTACTTTTTGGAAGGATAGTAAAGGTGTCATCTACATATCTTTTAAATATCTTCGGCTGCATGGGAGCCAATGAGAGTGCTCTCTCCTCGAAGTCCTCCATAAAGATGTCTGCGACAACAGGAGAAACTGGAGACCCCATCGCCACGCCATCCACTTGAAGGTAGAATTCACCGTTCCATAGTAAGTAGCCAGATGTAAGGCAATGTTCCAACAACTTAGCGTATTCCTCTGACATGTTCTGCTCCCTTAACCTTCTCTTGACAATTTCAATGCAGTCTTGCACAGGTAAACTGGTGAATAGTGACTGGACATCAAAACTGACCATGATTTCCTCATCCGTCAAAGTTAGATCCGTTAAATTTATTTTGTCTCTTGTCTTCATTCTGAAAATATTTGTAATGAATAACTAGCTTAATTTGCAAATTTTGTATGTTCATCCTCCCTTAAAATTTATTGTCTGTGGTTTAGTAATTTTTCTTTGGTGGGTAGTTTTGTACTTATCTTTCTTATTTTGATGGAGGTAGATCTATCAAATTTCCTCCATTGTCAGTCATCCGCAGACCACGAACCCTGTAAAGTGTTCGAAACGTCGGAATGAAGTTAAAATTAGGTAATATACGCGAGTTTATCCGTTTTCATAGTTTTATTTCATGAGTAATCCTCGCGGTATCCAAAGGGGATGTTAAAATAAGCACTTATTGTATTTTTATTCTTACTAAGTAGGTACACGTTATGTAGTTTTAAATATATTTATGTAGAAAACATATCGTACCATTTTAGGTATTATATTAAGGTATGTATAAATCGACGATGCTTGAGAATTTGAATTTGTGAATAATAGTTATTTGTTTTACTAGGGAGCAAAGTGATTGTTTAACTCTCGTGCAAATATTGAAACCCGAGCAAGCGAAAGATTCCAGAATTTGAACCACGAGCGCAGCGAGCTTTGCTGCCGAGTGAAACACAACATTTTTCACCACACTAAAGCGAGGAAACATGCGAAATAAAACTCAAACATAACAAATTAGAAGGTATTTATTTGCAAGTCCTCAACTTCCAAAAATAAACAAATCAACAAATAATAAAACAATAACCTCAAATATTTATCTTGGCGTGGCAATGCTTAAAAATTCAGGATAGTTCCAAAATGAGACTCATGTAGTTATTGGCGATTTTTCTGTGATTTTCGGAATTATCCCACTTTCGCATCTCGCAATTACCCGAAAACTTGAAAATTAAGAGTGAAAGAAAACAAAACACGATCAAGCTCGTATAGATTTTAAAAGAAAAAAATATTCGGATGCGTTCTGAAATTTGCATAGTGTCAACACTTTTATTTTCCTATTGTTTTTATTTGTCGTATTTTTAGAACTTTTAATTAAAAGCGTTTTACAACAAAATGTGGTATTTAATTTGGATTTTAGCATATTGAATATAATATTATGACAGGTTCATGTGTATGAATCTGTTTGAAACTATTGAGTTTTCGAACGTACTGTCTAGTTCAAACGTCAAAAAGCTTATTGCACTCTCAGGCTGTATACGTTAAATATTGCTTTAGTCTACCCAGAAGATTAAAAAAAATTACTTTAACCTCTAGAGGTTAAAACACAGTTTTGCGCTTTGAAATTGAAGGACAAACAGCGTGTTTACGAGCAGTGTGGTGAAAAAAGTATTATTTCCTAATATTTTTCCAGCCAATGCCAAACTAGTCCATCTGATGTCCTCATAATAGTCATAATTATACCGAATGCTTATAACGAATGTCTACCTACATACAAGACCTAATTAAATAATTTCCACAAAAATGTTCCAGTTGCCTTGACCCGTGTTCCAATTCGGGGTAGTTTACGAGTACTGGTACTATAGATTACGTAGCTACGTAATATACTCTGACATAATTCGACTGACCAGGTATTTAGGTTGCACTACTTTTAAGGCTTCGCATAAAGTTGCCGATTTTAGCTGATAGGATAGGTAGAGAGGCTTATGTACGATTTGTATCAATTTGTATATCCACAAGAAATAACGTTTAAGGTTGATTTTCTTGATTACAACTTCATTAGGTACTAAATTGATTTAATTTAGTTACCTATACAGTGTATTTTTTGTTTGCGATTTTAATGGAAGCTTAGTTATGTAAAATATATTCAATTTCTCTAAGTAACTGCTGTCATACATAAACATAACTCTTACTGTTATCGAGTTACAAAAAAAAAAGATTATAGAGTGTTTCAGGTTGCTAGTTGTTTCACAAACCTAAATTGACTAGAATTAGATATAATCAGTGAGGGATATTTTGTTCTACCTAGATCTTGACGGAATTACTTCTAATAAGCTTTTTCTACGGAGCTTAATTCAGCCTCCCACTTGTTTCATTAAATTGTCATCACGAATGAAACTTCTTCTATTACTTTTCCTTATCAGTGATAATGATCAATTTGATCAGTAATATTAATCGTTATTACATCATCATTGTTTTGTTTATTTTACCTTAACTGCGTCGTAGCTCGTAATCGATAGATAACAAATTCAATATGTCTAATCGCTTACAGCTAGCGTTGCTTATTTTCACCTATTACATCACCGGCCTCGGTAGCGCAGTAGGCAGCGCGTAAGTCTCATAATCTTAAGGTCGTGAGTTCGATCCTCACCCGGGGCATACTTTTTGGCATCTTTTGTTTTCGCTTCTTTTTTTTATGTAAACTTATATTACTAATATTCGTTCGATCAAGTTCATATTAATTTATTTCGTTTCGTATTAATCATACCTTGTCAGATTTTGAAAAAATCGTAATTATTTTTTCAATAGGAATATAATCACAATAACAATTAGCATTTAACAGCATTAATATAGCAACATAATTAAAATAAATTAATACAATTCAGATAATAAAAATTCAAGTGCATGATAACACAAACAAATAATGTGTTTAAATTTAATAAATAAAAATAATAATTTAATAATAATATTATCTAGATTAAATCTAACTATTTTACTTTACGTAGATAAAATAAAACTATGAAAACGGATAAACTCGCGTATATCAATTAAATTTAACTTCATCCCGACGTTTCAAACACTTTACAGTGTTTGTGGTCTGCGGGCGCCTGACAATGGAGGAAATTTGATAGATCACACACCACAGATCGTAGCTAGCCGCTAGTTAGAAGACGTTTATGAATAAAAGGGGGTTAGACTACATGTTTAGATATTTTTGAGTACCGCGGCCGCTACTATATATCCAGAGATCGGACAAATGTATGTCATTGTTCGCAATAATATGGACATAACTCCAAAATTGATTGAATAGTTAATCATTAAATCATTTTCTAAAATGTACCTATTTGACATCGGTAACTATGAAAACCTTTATAAATAGTTGCCTTAAAGCATCGAAATCAAAATACAAGAAATTATTCGTTTAATTATTCATTTAATCAACATTGGAGTCATGTCCATATTATTGCGAACAATGACGCACATTTGTTCTATCTCTGGATATATCCGATGGCGACTGCATACATAATAAATGAAAACTTAGAACTATAAGAACTGACGGCACATGTCAAATTAAGTAACAATTGAGTGTAATAAAGGTTGCAATACAAATAACTCAATAACAGTAAGAGTTAAGACACTAGTTTCTTAGAGTAATTAACTATATTTGACCCAAATAAGCTTCTCTTAAATTAAAAGCAAAATGAAGAAAAACACTCTGTTTATCGTAGCGTCGTAAGCTCAAGGAGCTATGCTGAGTACAGACGGACAAACGGACATGGCGAAACTATAAGGGTTTCTTGTTTACTACGGAACCCTGAAAAGACATGCTACACGTAAACAAGGTCAGTACACAAGTCCGCGAACCTGGCACATGACCTCAGCGCGACGCTGCGCCTGCGCCGCCGGAATACGAAGTAGAAATGTTGTGTTACATGAGAAATTCGTTCCGACTGTTACGATTTTAATGTTGGATTTGTCATGCACGATCGACACAATGTACCTATGCTTGAAAAGTTTTACGTATTTTATTTTTCATTACACTTGCTGTCTAAGCGCGCCATTGCTTGCGTGCGTAGCGGGAGCAATAGAAAAGTGAAATTCTCTAGAGAGTAATAGGAATGTCAGTACGTCATTTAACTTACGCCTTAAAACTTATTTTTTTATCGGCAAGTGTGATGAAAAACATTGTATCGGTCGGTAAGCGGAATACTAACTCGAGTCATAAAAGTCCTCCGCCTATCGGCGTCGGGCTTCTAACACTCTCGTTAGTAATTCCGTACTTACAACCGGAACAGCTCCCTTTTTACCTTTTTAGAAATTTACTAATTTAATAAGGGTTAGTTGCACCAACGACAGTTAACAGGCTGGGTCGCGTTTTATAAAGTTACATTTTACAATTTCGCTGTTTGCCTCTCTAACGCACGCACTTATTGACTAGAAAGAGAAGCAAACAGCTAAATTGCTTTATAAAACGCGACCCTGCGGCCCTACCGCGAAAAACGAAATTCGTAAATTTCTCTCTCTCACTCTAATGACGCCTTCGTTTGAGTGACAAGGAAATTCCTCGAAATTTACGAATTTCGATTTTCGCGGTAGTAGGCCTGATAAACCTTAGTATCATTACTCAACAGGCATGTTACCGCGAACACCGAAGTTCGCAAATTTCGGGGATTTTTCTGACTAATGACGCCTTCGTTGGAGAGACAGAGGCAAATTCCCGAAATTTACGAACATCGGGTGTTCCAAGGCATAGGCCGAAAAATTGTCGATTAGGAAAAAGGGGCCAGGGTAGTTCTATGCGATTATTCTGTCGCACCAATCAAGTCATTACCATTCCTAAGTTATTGACGAACTGCGTATAAACTATAAATAGTGGAGTCATTTTCGGTTATCTTGTAGCCTCGTAGCAGACGCATGTTTGTCTGCTATTCTGGCATAATAGTCTCGTTTGCTTTTATGAAACGGAAAATATAGTGGTGATTGTAATGAACAATAAAAACGCTTAAAAAAATCGCATAGAAACACCCGCCATCATAATTACTACAAATAATTTAAACGAGAGCAATGATCAACTCAGATTCAGTCATGTTATCTCAGAAGAAATCTTGATTATTTTCATGTCTACAGGAAAAGTCGCTGGCATTTATCGCTTAAGGTAATATTAAATACATTAAGCTAAATTAGTAATTTCGTTGAGGAATTGAAAAAAAACTATAAAGATAAAGACTGAATTAACACGTCGATCCCTTTCCATATCCTTCGTCAAGGCAACTTCCGGCTGTTACTGTGTCTAGGTCGCGGATAAAATGCTAAAACTACACGTCTGACATGCGTGACGCGTGACATGTTCCGTGCCAATGAAGGTGCGAACTTGTGGACTATGACATTATTCAATAAAATGAGTTCCTAACTTCCTAGGTTGGGTTCAAATGCATTATGTATGGCACCTACTGCTGTCACCTTTGGAGCGCCTGAACGACACAAAGACACGCGTGCGAGTCGTCGATCATCCCAAACTCAGGGACCATATGGATGCTTTGAGCCTCAAGATAACCTTAAGGTGGATTTAGACCAAACGAGCATATGCTCATTCTATCCTCCACTCTACGAAATTCGTTCGTTACCTACACAAAACGTGATTCGTCGAAATTCGTTGATTTCGTAGAGTGAGGGATAGAATGAGCATAAATATTCGCTCGTTTAGTCTAAATCCACCTTTAACTTTACCTTCCTTTCATGCGTTATAATCGCTTGTAAGAACAATGAGTCGTGGCATGAAGAATTTATTGAGGTGATGTCTACGACTGCTTGCTACGACCACACCGCTCGCCATCTTCTCATCATCTTAACATTCTGATGGTGGCTAAAGAGTTACGTATTGTACGGTATTCCTCTCCGAATTTCCTTCCGTAAACGCTTCGGCAGTGGAATTAACTCCTAACTAAAACTTTGCTGTTCTTTTGCTGATATGTCTGATTAAAAAAAAATACCATTATTTCTAGCTAGCGTCCTTAAATGTAATATGTAGGTATCTTACTGAGAATGGAAATAGGGTGATTCAAGAACTATGAGCAGGATCTATCATTTCCCCGAAGTCCTGAATAATCCTATAATTATCTAAATTATAATTTGTAATAATAAATTGAGACTTTTACCAAACTTTTCGTAACAGTAAACGGAGAACAACAAGGAAGGAAGGAGTTGGTTGGCCATTTACCGTCCTTAAAATGAACACGATTTTTGTACTTTATCAGTGATCTTTATTTCACATAATATTTAATGTAGTTTATTAACCTTCGTAAAACAAACATGCGAGTATATAAACAAAAAAACAATGATTGCAGAACCAATGATGAATTGTTTTATAAATAACTTGCCGATGTTTTTGTTGAATCATCGGCCAGACTTGGCAGAAGGTTGCCCTGCCTTCTTATATGGGTACTAAGCAACTTGAATGAAACATACCATATATGAAACGTACAGCCAAGATCATAAATATGTATACACGTTTAAACCTTATGCTAATGCCATAAGCGAAAAAGTGTACACTTATTTTTCTATTTACTGTACATAGATTTTGTTTATTCTATACCGTATTCATGTACAGTTGCAGTTGTTTTTCGAATGTAGCTTTTTGACAGCTGGGTTATGTTATGTATGTGTCTCGAACAACTCCTTTTAAAGTAGGCAGAAAAATAAACCTTATTATGATTCTATATTATGGTTGTGATTAGCTCAGAGTAAACCGACTCCAATACTGTCTGCATTTTGGAACGGGTTGCTACGCTAAATTGAACTGATTTTCTCTGGCATACGGTTCATACTAACAGCAAAATATGTAGTGGCAGCAGCATCGCCATTTTTGAACCGATGTCGATAACGGAAGGAAGTAAGGTCAGCCGATTACTCGCTATCATTATAACTCATTATTAATTAAATATATTGAACTTTGAAAATACACAGCAATTAAACGGTATTATACTAAAGGAGGAAATATCTTGAGTTCGTGATATTTCCGATTTTTAATGAGTTTTCTTGAACTTTCATCCAAGGTTAATGATGCGAAAAGTTTTGATTGTTGCGTCATCGGCAGATTAAGGCAGTATGGGTCAAGAGCTTATTTATTTTAAGGTAAGTGGCTTACAAGCGATATGAACTTAACTACATATACCTACCAACTTAGTCAGTAAAATAAAATAAAAAAAAAAACAAACCTAAAATTCTTATTTTTCCATGATCTTGGTTTTATTGCGAACTTAAAATCTTAATCCTTGAGTTCACATACTTTTTTAGTTAAAATAATTGATATTTATTAGTATTAACGTAAAAATAAATCTGCAAACATGTTTCACGATATTTGGCAAAGACGACAAATGCTATGGAAAGTCAACTACGTATATTTGTTTACATTTTTTTAGATTCTACTGACAATTGGTATATGGTAATTGTTTACCTATAAATATTGATAAGCCCGAAAGAGACAAACAATACTTAGCGGCTTGCTAAGTTAAGACACGTTTATGAATTAGGGGGTAAATATTGTTCCTAACATTTGATTGTCTTAAATTTGTATAGCTCATGTGTAGGTCCATGATTACATTCACAACTTTCATAATCATAACATATATGAGCATTATTAAAAGTACACACCACGCAAGCTACTTATCTATTAATTATGTTTTGATTATTATCAGACGATAAAAATCACTTTCGACATTGTACATTAATTGACAGCCAATTAGACTCAAATTCAAATTCAAATTCAAATTCAAAATCATTTATTCGTAGTAAAAATCAGTAAAACTAAACACAGGATGAATACAAACAAAATACAGCACAATATTTTACCACGAAATGGACTCGCCTCAGCATAATGCTCACCCAGAGGTTAGCGCTGATCTTCCGGCGAGCCCATTCTGCGGGCCACGATCGCAGCGTGCAGATGCGGCTTAAATAAAAATAAATAAACTGAACGCAGCGCTAGCGCAAAAAGAAATGGCAACACAATAGAAACAAAGACAGACCAATGACATTTAAAATGATGCAATACAATACAATACGTTTTACGACCGTATGGTCTACAATTTACACTTATACATTTTGTGTTTAAAATAATTATGATGTTAGATGAAAACAAAGCTAAATTTTACTATATCCGTTAACCGTTATAAATCAATGTCAGTTTGCACGGACCTTACATTTAGACAACACTAAGTCTTGTCTATTATACTATAAGCATTACGCCTACAATATCCTAGAGATGAAGAGTATAATAATAATTGAAGAACACAACCAACAATTATACAAGTGCAAGTGCAACACGGCAAGAAAGATGAAAATTATAACATTTATTTTATGCCACATATGAAATTGCTAAGATACAAAAACAAACAGTGTATGTGGACGGAAAATCAGGTATTAGGGTAAGTGCTCCAGTGAATGAACACTTAAGGAAATTTTCAACTTAATTTTTTTTTTGTGGCTTGGAGCAATAATGAAGTTTAAATATGAATGTTCTTACAGAGTAAACCACTATCGTAGTTTTCTAAAATCAATTTTATTTTGCATTAGTGCTGCACAGTTTTAAATTATAGCTGACTGTAGGGGATAAAATGGAAAATCACCAGTGAATGAACACAAAATTCTAGTAAATGAACAAATGAAACCAATGAATGAACTACCTTAAAAAGAATGTATTAAATTGCAAAAAGTACTCTATTTTTAATTGGTAGTGCTAGTAATATTCGATTATTGAATTTTAACTTTAATGAGACATAATAACTATAAACATAATTAAACGACATCAATTACAGTTTCACATTTCTGCGAATTCTGGGAAGGTTCAACTAACTCTTCCGTTACCATTGAAGAGTGACCTTATATGTCGCTTTCGTTAAAAAGTAAACTGAGCTCATTCTGCATATCAATTATAGCACTTAAATACTTTTGATTAACCAAAGATCCATTTATGTTTGCTTCTTCAGTGGCAGGAATTTGGACAATTTTGGTGATTTAAATAGCGTTGATTTTGAGATATTAAAACTGGCACTTGATAGTTCACTAGTTGCAACAGCTTTTAGAGTTTTGTCGGGACATTCTTGGTCATATTGGAATCCTTTAAATGTTTTTTTGACCTTTCCATGTCTTAAAACCAGACAAAATACAAAATAAATGATTTCGTTCATTCACTGGTTTTCGCAATCCAATTAATGAACTAACTGCGTTTGCAGTAGTTCATTAAAATTTGAATATATCAAGTATTGTTCGAACACTGGCCCTTTGCTAGACAGCATATTTCTATTCAATTCATAGAAAACCAAATCTTATTACAACTACTAAAACGTCAGATATGGAACAAACAATAAATCACACAATTCCAGTGAATGAACTCCCCCGTTCGGTCACTAGGTTTTAAGCCATTTTGAGTTCTAGTTATAGAACACTGGATTAAAAACCACTATTTGAAACGAAATCACATTAAACTATACTTTAATAGCATGATCATAACCTTCCGGTTTCAAAAAAACACGTACTGTACCTGGGAGATGCACGAAATGCACACAATAACACATCAAACACAACGTAAGCTTACCTCAATCCTTATAACACCTCCATATAAAAAACGAACCTGCGCAACGTGCCCACTTTAGATCATCGCCATTTGGACACTGATGCATAAGAGTTGATGTAAGTGCTACCAGAACTTGTCAAATAATATTCCTACCCAAAAAAAAAATATAACGCGTAGTAGAAATGTACAGAAAACTTATTTTACGAAAAAAACTTGTGTTTTGTTCGTTCACTGGATTTGTTCATTCACTGGAGAACTTACCCTACATATTTTTCTTTATTTACACAACTAGTACCCAATTGCAATTCCAAATGCAATAGTTATAGTAGTCGATTACTATTGCATTTTCATTATTTATTTATTTGTTTATATAACTAAAAACAGCTTGTGTCGTGTACATAATCCTCCTGTTCCCGCTGGTGTTTAAGTGTAACTTGTTTGAGTTTGGTTTTAAAACTATTCAAACTATCCAGGTTCCTAACGGGGGGCGGCAAGTTATTCCAGCATTTCGTGGATATGTAACGAAAACTTCCCCGAAACGCCGCCGAAGCATGCTGGGGTGTCAAGAGCTGTACACTGCAATCACGTGCCCCGAGCGACCTACGAGTGGATACCCATGACAATTTCTCGAAGAGATATGGAGGCGTTTGATAATTCACTACGCTGAAAAGAAGACACGCTAGATGTATCTTGCGACGGTGCTGCATTTTTAAGACATTGTGTTTGTTCAAAAATGGAGTAACATGGGCACGAGGCGGGATGTTATAACAAAAGCGGGCACAAGCATTTTGTACCCGCTGGATAAGTCGCTTGGTTTTAGATAAAAGACAAGGACCATACACCAAATCCATATAATTTAACTTGGATAGAACCAGGCTTTCAACTAACTGTGTGCGTAAGATTTCACTGATAAATGGTCGTATGTTATAAAGTACCTTAAGCCTATAGAAACAATTTCGAACACATTCAGTGACATGCTTCTCGTACCTGAGCTGGCTGTCCATAATTAAACCCAAATTTCTGGCCTCATATACTCTTTCTATTGGCTCACCTGCAAGCATTACATATGTAGTTGGTCTACTAATGTTTACTTGATGTTTAGTGCCAAAAATCATGTATTTGGTTTTAGATGGGTTTAACATTAAACCATTATCTAGAGCCCATGATGCTATACTGGATAAGTCGCTATTAAGTTTTTGTATGGCGCTATCGATTTCGGAAGGCTTAAATGAAATATATATCTGTGTGTCATCAGCATAAATATGATATTTACAATGTGAGATGCGAGTCCCAATGTCCGCTGTATATAAAATGAAAAGAATTGGGCCGAGTATTGATCCTTGCGGCACACCTCTGGAAAGTGCCAATTTTTCGGAGACCCTAGCCTGCCCGTCATTGGATGCCAGCTTTACATACTGGTGCCGCTCACAAAGATAACTATGAAACCATCGTAGAGCACTGTTATCAAATCCGTAATAGCTTAATTTAGAAAGCAACAAGTCAATATTTATACAGTCAAATGCCCTTGAAAAGTCAAGTAATACAAGTAGAGTGGACATGCCTCTATCCTGTGAACAAAGTATGTGGTCCGTAACGTTCAGCAGGGCAGTCACTGTACTGCGCCCTTTCCTGAAGCCTGACTGTACATCCGGTAAGATACCATTGGTCTCAATATAGCTATGTACCTGTGTGCATACAATCTTTTCCAGAATTTTTGACATGCATGGCAATATGCTGATGGGCCTCAGATCCGTCATTTCTGATGGATCGGAGGTCTTAGGTAGTGGGCGCACTATAGCCACCTTCCAGGTGTCCGGGAAAGTGGAGGTCAAAATAGAAGTATTTATCACGCATGTCAGTAAATCTAAAGTACATGGGAATGTCATAAGTAGCATATTCAAATTAATTAGGTCATGTCCTTCTGCATTAGATTTAAGTTTAGAGACTATTTTCAGCAAATTTAGGGGACTAACTGGTTCAATATGAAACACAGACTCATTGTACTTATGGAACTCAAAGTAGCTTAACTGTGAGATCGACACCTGTGATGTAGTCGGCAAGTCCAAGAAGTGTTTATTTATTATATTGGGATCGCTGAAAGTTGATGGCAGGTCAATATTTTTTTTAGGCAGAATATGTGATTTAAGGTTTTTCCAAAGAGTTTTAGGTTCCCTTAATTTATTATTTATGTTGTATTTGAAATAAGCCGATTTTTCGTTGTATATAGCTTTCTTTACCAATGTCTTTAAGTCCTTGTAATATAGCTTTTTACTCTCAGAACCCGTTTTGTGATATTCTGCGGCAGCCTGATCTCGCATATGCATCATAAGCTTCACTGTGTCAGTGATCCAAGGATGTGAGTTGCCCCGTACTGTTGACGCTTTCAAGGGCGCATGCAGGTCGAATATATATAATATGTGGCGGGTTAGCGCTTCCACCATATCATTTACGTTAGACAACGCAGACATTAGGTCCCACCTCACACAGCGCATATCATTGTCAAAAAGTGAAAGGTCAATTTTGTCAATTGGCCTGTACACAAAAGTATAGGGCTTAAGTTTGTCACGCTTTATTGTAAATTCGCACATAACGATGCAATGCCCAAAGAGTGACCCTATATGCTCAGTAAGTATTTTTTTGGCGCTTAAGTCAGTACATACCACGTCAATCAGTGTCTGGCTGGTGTTAGTGAAATGGGTAGGTTGAGTTACTATCTGTGCCAAATTAAAACTATTCATAAAATTGTTAAACTTTGTTGTTTTTAAATCGTTTACAGCAAATAAGTTAATATTAAAATCACCTAACAATATTAGGTGATCATAGCCAGGGAGCGAGCTAATTGTGTCCGTTAAGGCGTCAAAAAATGTGTCTACGTTGAGCCAAGGCGGACGATATGCAGTGCCTACTACTATTTTTTTTCCTTGAACTGTCAACTGTATCCACATTTGTTCTACCGTCCTATGTTTTGGATCGACGGGGTGAGGCAAGTTACGTGCAGTGAGCCGACTAGAAACATAAAACCCAATCCCCCCACCTCGTGACCGAAGGCCCTGAGGCCGCGGGGTGTGTCGAAGCCTGTACCCCGGAAGTACAGGGGCCCGACTCTCATCGCCATAGCCGCGTAACCAAGTTTCGTTGATACATAACACATCCATATCCAGCCGCGTGCAGGTTGCTATGAAATTGTCATGGTTAGTGCCCAGTGAACCCGCATTGTACAAACCTAATTTTAGTTGATTACGTCCCATTTTTATTGCATATAAAGATAAGCGGGTAGGTAGGTAATAGGACAGGTTTTATGCAGTAACTGTGCGCACGGGACATTCGCGATGCGTGTTTGAGGTTATCAATTATGCAATAGTGCGTTATGGCGTGATGTTGTGAAGAACAATTTGGATATTGTGTAAAAAGTACATTTTTAGTATATAGATCGACATAGTGAGTACAAGGCGTATGTGTGTTATTTACGTGTAGCAAATTTATATTGAATGTGTGTAAAATTACCAGCGGAAACAGAAAGGGAAGTGAAAAATAAAGGTGAATAGTGTTTACCGTGACATAATTATTATTTCGAACAAACCTAACGTGATCCAAAAACACGATCTAGATCTAACTCGGTGCGGATGCGGTGCCGTGGAGAATCCGTGTCGCCCCGTTGCCGTGCAAAGATCTTGCCGTCCCTGGTCCAGACATACCGCCAAGAGTGCTGCTGCTTTAGCTCCCGAGCCTTATACAAGAGACGCCGGTTATGAGGAGTCAGCCGCTCGTTGACGTAGAACCTGCAGGTTCGGCCAGGGATGCCGATGCCCTCGGTGGTGACGCCACGGCGCACGCGCGCCGCCTGCAGCAGGCGATCCCTCACGGCGCGGCGCGCCAGGCGCACCACAAGTGGCCGCGGCCGCGGCGCCGGCCCCTGGGCACCTTCCTCCAGCCGGGTTGTACGCCCCACTCGCGAAGCGTCGACGATGTCCTGGTCGGTGAGTTCCACACCCAACTTCTTACCAATCACTGTTACCAAATGAAACACGTTTTCGCCGGAAGTCTCTGGAACGCTGGAGATCTCGATGTCACTTAGTAACAGGTCTTGGTCGCGGTCATTGAGCTCCATTCTAAGCTCTGCTATTGTGTGGGCAGCTGAATCGCTGGCAGCTGCGACCTCCGCCTGGGGCCTGTTCTCCAGCGCCTCGACACGGGCACAGAGCGCATCGATGCGCCCGTCACAGACGTCGATCCTGGCCGTGAGCACCGTGCGCAGAGCGTGTATTTCCTGGCTCATCACCTTTAATTGCCCGCGAAAAAGTCGTAGCTCAGTAATAAGTGCTTGTGTGTCCGTGACACGGGACGAGTCCAGGCCATTGTCGAGCGGAGTGATGTTGTGTTGTGTGTAGGACACATCCATAACGGAGTTGTCTCCCGCGGGCTCCACTGGGCTCAAAGCGGCCGGGGCCCGCGAACCACGGTACATATTAATATTTCTTACGGTAGCGTTTATGACTCCAAACACTTTGTACACACCTTCAAATGACTCCAAACACTTGTTACTCTAATAGTTAGATAAAGTTGTCAGTTACCAAAACTAACATAAAATTGACCCAATCGAATCGTCACGAATTTCATACAAAAGGTATATCGCTTATTACCTTTTGTATAGACATTTTCGGTTCAATCAATTCTTGAACCGAATCCATGTCAAGGTCTCGAGATAAATGGTTAAGGTTTTGAGGTCCAGATAATAAGAGCTTTTGGATTCTCGAAGGTTCATCGCCTTTTACAGTGTAGCTTTTGAATTTCATTAATTTGGCCATAGATATATTCGTGTCACATGTGGCTGTCAAACCACACAAGTACAGTCTCCAACAATAAAGTATTATTTTTCAAAATACCTTGACAGAAAAAACACATTTAAATTTTATTTTTATTTTATCGCCGAAATTATTTTTTGCCGAATATCACTTGCCAGGTTTGTGAAATACAGTTGGTAGCAAGTTTTGGATACTTTTAGATTACACGCCTGCTATTGCGAATATCGAATTACGTTATATTTCAGGGATTATTTGTCTCTGTCACTCCAACGAAAGCGTCATTAGTGTGACAGAGACAAATCCGAAATTTACGAATTTCGGTGTTCGCGGTAGCAGACTAGACACTTTCAATCCCTTTTAAAACTCTTGAGACTTAAGTTTTTTTAGGTTTAATTTAAGTAGACTCTGGCAAAAGTAAATTAGTAACTCAAATTGCAAGCGACCCAACGATGTACATCGTAGTATTCCTATCACCATATTCATCATCATAAACTTAAGAGCAGGGCTCTTGTCTGAGGAGCAATTTCCATATGGTCCTTTCGAGTGCGTTTTCTTTAAGACCCTGATACGAAACGACGTCTACTTTTTCTTTCACTTGGTCCATGTCCGCCCATGTACGCCCTTCTCGGCCTTCCTCTTTAATTTCCTCTTCCCCTCTACTTTTCCTTCTATTATGGTCTTAATTGATCACCATAATCACTGCAATATTTTTGTGTCAAACAAGTAATAAACGCCCAATACGCCCATACCAAGATTTGGACTCGCATTATGCAAAAGTTTGTCACTACGTACCGTCTAGACTGTACCGAAGACGAAGACCCTGTAGACGAAGGCTGTTAAAATACTTCGCATTTTCATACCTACTAGTGTAAGAATAATGGGAACCCATTAAATTATACCTACACCTATAATTCAAATTAGCATAAGTACTATAATATTTGTCGGCCTCCTAGCTGGTGACCCTGCCTACGAAGCTGGAAGTTCCGGGTTCGAATCCCGGCGGGGCCATTATTTGTGTATTTATTTATCACAAATATTTGTTCCTTGGTCATGGCTGTCTATGTATTTAAGTATCTATATGTATCTATCTATTATATATACAGGGTGATTCTTGAGTCATGAGCAGGAGTCAACAGGGTACTAGTATAGTCGCCTGGTATGTATCCACATCACCATCCATAATTGAGCTTACCGTGGGGCTAGGTCGATTTGTGTAAGATGTCCCAAGACATTTATTTATTTATAATATTACATCCTACCTAAAATATGAAGCTACCCATTAGTTAAGAAAGAAGGTTACACTTATCAGATCAGATCTTAAAATATATAAAATAATACCATTTGATAACCATATTAGCATATTACAACATCAACTTCCGATCGAACCCTAAAAGCGACCTGACATGTCACTCACGAGCATTCGCGATACTTTCAATGCCGAAACATAATAAGGTCATGACCACACATACGTACTTACCGCACTAAAGGACTACGGGTCGCAATTCATGGGCGGTAGCGATAACGTTACAGAGCATAATGCAAACAAAAATCGATCGTTAAATGGCTTTTTTTTTTCAATTATTTATTCAAAATATAAATCTTAGGTCTAGGGTACATAGTTTGTCACTTACCGAAGCCTTCTTGGCTTAATTGTAAGTGATTTGTCGCAAATTACACTTTTGCTTCTTCTTAACTTAATATTATTATGGTTAAAATTCCTGTTTACCCTTTTTTTGTTATAAATAGTTTTGTTTATTATATTATGTCATAAAATCAAGAAAATGTGATTATGTGATATAAAATAAACAATCAATAACAAAATTTCGTAAATTCAAAAAGTTTGCAAAAAGAACAAGAAAAGTGAAATTCACGTTATTAGCGCTAATAATTGTGTAGATACAAACATTGAAAAATACTCTAAATTACTACAGGGTGAACGATACGAAGGGTTACCAAGTAGATTTTATTAAGTCTGGTGTCAAAGTAATAGCGGCTTATTATCGGAAATATGTTTTGGACGCCGCAAAGACCTAAGACTTCAGTCTTAGGCACACAAACATTTGGATTGTAGACCGCAAACATAAGAACGAGACTGAGCTTTTCGGCTTATAAAGCTCGTAAGAACCAAAAAATGGCTGTAAAACAAATTTCACGTGTAATTTCTCCAGTGCAGTGAGTTTTGGACTTTTTATCTGGTCTATTTTGAAGAGAAAGGTGAAAGCAATTAAAAAAATGCAATGAAGAAAGCGATCGTATTTCACTGGCACATACCACTACCACTGGATCGCAAACGTGCTGCGAGCAAACATTGTTTTACCATTTGAAGACCACAGTCAAGGCAAAAGGTAGTCATATTGACTAAAAGTAAATTTAATCACAAAATGTAATATTTTTTCTTTTGTCTTTTCTTACTCATAGTAATAATATGTTGCAACTACAAAAAGCAGTCCTTCGAAATTGGTAAAATTTCATATAGTTCACCCTGTAAAATAAACCAGAAAGCATTTAACGTGCAGGATTCGTATTCGAGGGACATTCGTTCTCAGGTTTGGTTTACCTTCCTTACAGTATCCCAAAGCATTGTGTTACCTCAGTGTACCTACTTTACGTTTACCTATATAATGACTCACATTAGTATGAACCTACGTAAGTTATTATTATAACATTCATAACAGAGCAATATAAGGAGTGAATGTTGCCTTCCTGAAAAATTCTAGGTGCTAGAGGACTTTACCAGTTGAACATACTTTAAATTAAATCGCTTTCAACCCTGATGGTGATGATCCTCAAACATATAGGTATAATCAACTCTTGGCAGGGACAAGGTTAACGCATGTAGATTCATAAATTATACAGTGCATCCAAAAAAGTGCGGAAGATAAGGCGTAATACTTTTTCCTAATATATACATATACAACCTAAACTTAATACAAGAAGGTGATTTATAAGATAACGTAATATTCGGAAATAATACATAGGAATTTTAAGGAAAAGTTAAAACGCTCGCAGCTCTTGCTATAAGCCGAGTGTATTTTAATTCTTAATACCAACACCAGAGTATCGGCCCGAAAACATCGTGCATAAGCAATCAACTTTATATTTAAATAATTTATGGTTATAGATTAACTCCTTCGCTATTAAAAGTATCGTAAGAATAATATAGTAAGCATTGCTATATTATGAGCCGTAGGTAATATTGGTTAACTTTACAATTCCTGAAAAAATATTGACACTTTGAGCAATAAAAAAACCCAGGTGTAAAAACTTAAAATTGATTCTAAGAATTAAATAACCGACTATCCGCATTATGATGTTATGATTGACGTTTCTATAAGCATAAAATGCACTTGCGAATCGTAGTATTACACAAACTCGTATAAGCAATCAATCAGACACGAGTTTGGCTAAGTAAACGACGATAATACAGGGTGCTCGCGAAAATTCCGAAAGAATTTAACTATGCAGTCTAGACATCAAAATAAACAAAAAATATTAATAGACCTAATGTAATTCCACCAAAACAATTTTTTTTTTCTTTTTTTTTTAGTCTTTTTGAATACTTTTTAACATTTCTCGTACTTTTTATCATAACAACAATTTGTTTAAATTATTTTTTTCAATTGTTTTTTTTTAGGTACAGGTTATTTCGTCAAGTCTATTCGTATTTTTTGATTGCCAGGCAAAAGGTGTGGAAATATTAGAATACATTGTGGTAGCATTGTAGGTAATAAAAAAGAAGTTAAATGACGAGTTACGTCGAAAAACTTATTTCGAAAAAAGGTTGATTATCTCAGAAACCAAGCCGAATCCAGGAAATTTTATATAACATTAAAGACTCTAAATATGGTCAGGAATCCAGCATTAAAATCTTTCGGTTTCCTCGCGAGCATCCTGTATATCCCGCTTCGAGTGATAGTTTATTTGACAGAATGGGTAAAATAATAATAATTTAAATGATGAGTACGATATTTAATCTTTCATAATGGTATTCCTGTAGCCCTAACATGAGCTGACGCTACATTATTATACGCGTTTACTTTCTATCCATCTCGCTCGCACTTGCGTATTGGCGCGGGCAAGCTGGATAGCAAAACGAGGCAGCTCATGGTACGGCTACTGTAGACTTTATGATGGTTCCGTTATAATCGTATGTCGATTGTCGTCGTTGCCGCCACGTGACACCTGACAAAAGTATGCAAGTGCAGTTCTGGTGTGGGACGCAACGTGCGTGGATACTTTCGCACAGTCCCAAATCCAAGTAACCCGAACACAGGCCGGCGCTGCAGCGGACCAGGCCCAGGTACTCAAGCGCCGCAAATACTCGTCCTTAGTCAAGGACTACGAGTTTGCGGCGCTCGCAGTGGAGACGCTGGGCTCTTGGTCTGCGGACATGAAGGCTTTTGTAAGGGCCCTGTCGGCGCGGCTGATCGAGAATACGGGAGAGAAACGTGCTGGCGTGTATTTTTCTCAACGTATCGCCTTGGCGATACAGAGAGGGAATGCCGTCAGCATAATAGGTTCAATGCCGCAGGCGGACTTATTGGAGGGGGTTTTCTTTTTATAGGTATTTGTATATGTATATGAGTATTTTGATAGTTTTAATTAGTTTTATTTAGTTTTAGTTTACTTATAATTTTATTCTCATTTAGTTTATATAATTTTATACTCTTTGTTTGTTTACTACTAACTTGATACTTTTTGAACAGTATGCAAGTGTGAAAGAGGCGCGTAGTACGATATACGGTAAAATCGGCATCATCATATTTCCTTCTTAGTCCAACTCGTATCTGATTTTTGCAGGTTCAGTAGAGATTAAATAAATTAGCAAATATCTTTTGTAGTATTGTCTTGACATTTGTAGTTGTCCAGTCTGTCCCACTATTCCATGATTGAATTGAAAAAAAAAAAAATTATATGATACGACAGTGTCTACTTTATTTCGTGGACAAGCTTTATGTGTGAATGGGTCACCTGTCATCTTTCGTACACTTTAGAACCCTATTTTTATGTAGATAAGGACTTCCGCTTCTAAAGGTGCGTTCAAACTAAAAGAGCATTCGCTGTTCTAACCTCCCCTCTACTCTTTTAGTTTAACCGCACCTTTAATACTTATAAGTTATAAGCTTTTGAGAAATAGGCCTCTAGCAGCGCAGGAGTGCTACAAGTGCTACGGCGTAGCCCGTACCATAGTTCTCCAGTTACGTAATAACACTAATAACTAATAAACTTTCGTAGACGCATGTCGTAGCTCGTCCCTTGTAATGTGAAAACAGTGTGCTTGCCATGAGCTGCCATCGCGTTATTAGGGCTGATTGTTATTTTGTTGTAGTTTTTTTTTTAATTTTCCAAATTCGGATATTTTCATATTTTTTCTACTCAGAATCGCGAGCTCTTTCGATCCTCATATTAAGAGAAAAAAGTGTCCCGAAAATCCCATACATTTTTTGTCTTCCACTGAGTAACGGTCGAAGAAAGTGTATGAAAAATAGAAACTCAATGGATTTTTTGGGACACTTTTTTATTTCTATCAGAATCTAAAGAGCTCGTGATTCTGAGTAGACAAAATGTAAAAAAGACCAAATTTTGAAAATTGTAAAAACTACAACCAAATAAAAATCCGCCCATTAACGCGACCCTACTATCAGTGTTGATTTTAAATATTTTTAGCCTTTAGCTGATCTTTTGCGGATCCTAGATCAAATCGGACCATTTCGCATCTTTATAAATAAGAGTACTCCCAATTTTTGTTTCATACGCTTGAAAATAACTGGTTTCCAGGACTCCAAAGAGGGAAGGCCAAGAGCGAACAGTAGTCTGGCGGATCTTTTTGGAACTTTTCGAATCTTTTGGCAGTCGACATTGGAGCTAATCAGAATACTGAACTGGCAACACTGTTTACTATCTATCCACCGCTCATACTCGTATCGTACTCACAACACATTCATTACCAACGAGTGCTACGCGCTACGCTCGTAGCCGATCCCGTGATTTTTCCGCTTTGTAGCGAAAATGTATTATTGATGCGCGCGAGTCGAATAAGCAGCTCATGGTACGGCTACAGATCGCTACAATTTTCTGTGATTGTGAAGAGGCAGGAGATTTATAAAATCATTGTTGGGATGGGAATATGATTTACAATATGGTACGGTCTATAGTCTGTTATTTTAGGTATTTTAATGAATGTTAACAAACAATTTGAATACTTTCGGGTAGCTATGTTGACGATCAATCAATTAACGATGTGTAATTAACCTTCTGTATTCGATCGTACCTTCTGTATACCCTCAACAGTATTAAGGAACAATTTGAGGATAGATTTTGTTTATATTTAGTTTAATACCTACATCGACAGACTATAGATACCTAAATACTATGTATACTTTCATACAGTCGCCTATATTCGTATAGCTAAGAATAACCTTAATAAAATTGTTCGGACATGAAGCAAAGGAGCGCTTTGAATTTGAAATTTACCAATTTGATTTAACAATAATAAAGATTTCTTTGTGATACAGAGAAAAATTGGCGCATCACGAAATGGACCCAACTCAGCCTGGTGCTAGGCCGAAAGCCCGCGTTTCCTACACCTGAATTACTGCGTCAGCAAGAATTTGGCGAAAATCATTTATTTATATAATAGGTATATTTATTTATGAAGAAATTCCAACAGCTATGCAAGAATACTGTATGCGTCTTAAATAGAAATACAGAGCCAATCATCTATAGGAACTCACAAATATGAAACAGTGTATCAATCTACATAATATACATATTACTAACAAATATGATCCCAATATCACACATGTGCCCATGTGATATGGACATTCCCCGCCGTGGGAGCTAGACGCTCAGGTGCTGGCTGAGAGGCACGAGAGAAGGGTCGAAGCGAGAGAGAGGGGGGTTCGGCCAGACCCAGAGGAAGAGGAAAGGGAAGCTAGGCAAACCTTAGACAGGCTACGCGAGAGATGGAAAGGGATGCTGGAGGACAGCTCCTATGGGACCTAGACCATAGGAGCTGTTCTCCCAAACATGTAGGAATGGCTGGGCCGTGGTCATGGGGCCCTAAATTATAGGCTGATGCAGGTATTGTCCGGTCATGGCTGCTTCGGACACTATCTGCATAAAATAGGGCGAGAACCTGGGCCTCAGTGTCATGAATGTGGTGCAGAAGATGACACAGCCCGGCACACGCTAGAGGTCTGCTGCGGATGGGATAGGGAGAGAGCCAACCTCGAAGTGGCTCTAGAAGGGAACGACCTCTCGCTGCCCAGCATTGTGGCCGCAATGCTGAGCAATAACAGGAAATGGAGAGCTGTAGCCTCATTCTGCGAGGAGGTCATCAGTCAGAGGAGCAGCAGCGTGAAGATAGCGTGGACGCACCACCGCTCCGACGCAGGCGGAGAGGGGGGAGACGTAGGCAGTATGCCCTAGCAAATAGTTAGTTACCTGCCCCTCGTAGGGTTAGTGAACTGGGGAATCACATTGCACGGCCCTTACACGTCTGGGAGGAGAGGGAGAGTCAGGCGTCTCGACTCTCCTCTCCAGTGGCGCGGGTGCTCGGCAGCTCGGCACTTGATGGCCGGGCTGCCGGGGGACGTTGTGGTTGAATGGATGCTATCCCATGACGTCCCCTTAACGGCTATGCGGGAGACGCCGCAGGGGTTTTTAGTGGGTATTCTCCTCCCTCCCCTCTGAATAGAACAGGGGGTCAGGAGTGTTTAATGTAGTACTATTTTCACGATAGATGTCTCTGTTTTCGCAGTCGCTACATCGAGATGTTAAGATTTTCCTACAGCTCTATATATACCCAAATTGATATCGAATAAATGAGTAATAAGTTGTCAGTGAAGTGTTTATTTACAAATAGTCTTAAGTGCAGTGCAGTAGGAAAATCTTAACATCGCGATGTAGCGACTGCGAAAACAGAGACATCTATCGTGAAAATAGTACTACATTAAACAAGGAGAGGAGCGAGTCCCACATACCACTTCCCAAATGGGCATCCCCTAAATAGCCCGGGGGTGACGATGCGAAACGCATTCTCCCCTGCGATAACATAAAAAAAAGGTAGCACAATAATATAACTATTGTGTAATATCACTATCGTAGGAAATACCTACCTTAAATATCTGCATACCTCTCAAGATACTCATAAAGTCAATTATTGTAATAATTTCGTCGCGAATAGTTTTTGCGCGCGATCTCTTGACCTCCGTGATTCGTGTACTAAATCACCAATTGGCAGTTACTAATTGAAAACATCATGTTTTCTGTTTTTTTATTCATAGACACTCGATATTGATGTTTTTTTTCTTTGAAGTAGACGCCGATGGTGAGGAATGTTGAATTGATGTTTAAATTGGCATTTTGATAAAAAATTAATCGATTGACATCAAAATAGCTAGTCGTAGATTAAGAAAATAAATAAAAGTCGGAAATGTCTGGATGAATATGTTCATTAATATCGATGTTATTAATGTTATTGGCTTGCTTTATGATAATAAGCTGACATGGTCAAATTGTAGGTATATTTGGCCATGTAAAATCGATCTATTGAGTTTCTGATTTTTGGCCACTGAATCTCGCTTCCTCAGTAAAAATTTTAGTTAGGTAAATGTACTACTTTTGAGTCATATTAATTAATTGTACGATTAAATTTGTTTATTTAAATAACTGCCAACGAGTATAGAATAGTATAGGAAGATATTTATTGTAAGATTTATAATTCCCTTTGATTAGCCCTCACTTTTCGGATAATGATTTTATGTCAGCATATCACTTGTCGACGGTAAGTACCTCATCAACTTAAGCCGGTATTATAAATTAATATAATTATTGAATACATATAAACAACCAAATAAAGGCAAATAACAATCATGACAAATCTTCAAAGTTTGTAATATTTGGCTTACGTAATACGTACACAATCAAAACCTGATATCTTAATTATATTATTTTAACACAAAACAAATGAAGATACGTTTTGACTCTGCATAGTATAATAAATAGTAACTCGAGGTTAATATTCCGATAAAAAAAAACATCGGAACATGTCAGACCGATACATCGATACAGTAATGTATTATTATGAACAATTTCCGAGTCGCGAGGGTCAAACGATGGTGTTGCCAATTTGTCAAACTTGCTATCAAAGGTCATCACTGTACTCCAAAAATATATTAACGATTCTGATCCTTGTGTCATTGGCACATACCTTCTGAAATGAATACTTATTTTTAGACGTGACTGTACTTACCTTATTAATATTTGTATGTCCTTTATTGCTTGTACTTAGGCACTTTAAGGTTTTAAAATATGTTTTTTTGCACGTAGATACAATCACCGTCAATGGTATCCTTTATTAGGTACCACGAATTCCGTAAAATGTGACACGTTCTTAAGTCAGTCTAAATAAGGTTGTGTCAGGTTTTTTCGGCCTGTGTGGTATGCGATACTAGTGATGGTGACTGTACTACCGTCAATTACGTCCGAGAGCCATTATCTACAAGAGTCTATAAACATTAAAATAAAACGTTAAAAACAGGAACACTCAGTTCGATTAAATTCAATGCTTTTCTTTCCATAAGAAGCAAACAAGCGGAAGGGTTTCCTGACAAGTTCATATATACTGTCTCTCGCTGGACAGTTGGACACCCGCGACACTGGTGGTGTCACCTGTGCGTAGCCGGCATTAAAATTACGGATTTCGCTTCGTCGAACGAATAGGTGTGCATAATGTTAACGTGCATTCAGACCAAACGAGCATTCGCTATTCTAATCCCCTACTCTACGAAATTCGATCGTTACGCAAAACGTGATTGGTTGATTTCGTAGAATGGGGGATAGAATAGTGAATGCTCGTTTGGTTTGAATGCACCTTAATGTAGGCATACGAGTAGTAGGTCAGTTAGACTATGTCGGTGATAGTTCCTTTTATTATTAACTTTAGCGACCCGCCCGTCAACGTCAAAGATATCGTTACGGTTTAAGTGCCAAAAATATATTTACACGACCTTAATGTAAAGACATTAAAGTCAGGTAAATATATTTTGGCACTTAAACCGTAATGATATCTTTCACGTCGACTGTACAATAGTGTAATGGATATTTCATATACAATCTTAGAAGCAGTGGACAGCCTTAGGCTCCTATACATCCAAAAAATACATTCGAAAATTGGAGGTAATTTATTGAACAACATTTATACTCTGTACATAATGAAATTGATAAAGCCCCGTTTCGTTAAAATAATGTATGAAAATCTCGAAAGTATCTTGAAAGTACAATTTACACGCCAATTGAAAATACACCATTATCGAAGAGTATAACAACGGATAAAAATTATGTAGCCCATAAAGCACATTTTAATATGTAAATAAATAATCGTAAAGTGGCTGTATATTTTAACGAAGCGTGAAACAATAAATTTGATCCACAATATTTGTATGTTTATTAAACAAGGTTACACAATTTCGTTAAGTAATTACAATAAATGTATCCGATCCGATCAGATAAAAGTAAGGTTGTGCCGAACGGTTGACACATATGTGGTCTTGCGACCTTCGCTTGTTCTTGGTACTTTTCTTCGAAATGCTCATTATATTAAATGGCTGGGGAATACGCAAGGTGATATTAAAAGCCACAATGAATAGGCTCATCCTATCTGAGTATTTTGCTGTGGCCTTTCTTTTATCGTAGAAAACAAGACAGTTCATCTGTTTAAAAAAGTTTGGAGGTAAATAAGTGTGTGTACAAAATTGTACATATTATGTATATCATTCATATTAGTCAATCAATAGTTATTGTACCTAATTGGTCAGCGTTTTTTTTATTCAATCGTGAAACGGGTATTTGATTTACGTGGGTCTCTCCCAACTTCTAAATACATACCTACTTAAATCCTGATAGTATTAATTTTACGAGTAGATATTAAAATACTTATTCAATATTCGCAAGCTGTATAATTTCCCTTAATTATTCATCATATAATTTAGGGCTGTTCAAACAATAAGTTTTGAGCTACACATAGTCTGATTCAATTAACAGACTACTTGCAGAAAATTATGTCAATGATTTCTTAACAACATTGACACGAGCCGGGATAGAACATCTCCAATTTGCACACAATCGGTACATTATACTACTTACTGCATTTTACGAAATCACATTACGAAAATGTAGAAAAAACTTGGTCATGTCCCAACACCTCATCATCTCGCGTTCCTCTACATCTGTTTAATTGTCACGATATCACGCGACAATCTTTTGTTTTATTCTGCAAGAAATATTCCAATAACTAAAAGCAGGGGCGACTTGCGCGCTCAATATATAACCAATATAAATTAATGAAATCATCCTTACAGCGTGCTTTTTTTATATTGCCTCAAAATCCTCAAATAGCTACGGAGTAATTAAAGAACTCTCACTAAATATGCAAAATACAGAATAATTTTTCACACTAAATAATTCAGCATGCAATGTATCGGCACATGTTTACAACATTAATTGTCACAACTATCACATTCATCCATGCGTCAGATTAGTTCGTGTTACATTGCTGCATAAGAAATAAAAAAAATCTTTACGCTCTAATGGTTACGACTACGACCAACTTAAATGTACGGTTCATAGTACTAAGACCTACGTTTGATTATGGTTCGAGATAATATTATTAAAAATAAGTACACGCTGTAGTTAGCTCGTTATCCCATTTGTCAATTGACTCATGTATCATCCATTGGTGAAAATGTGCGTTCTCTAATTCTGAGCGTATGGATGGGCTCTTTCAGACAAACTCGTTTTGATATTTAAGATTCGTGATGACGGATTGGATTCTAATCCACATTCAGGTGGAAGTAAACGTACAGTGCCAATGAGATTTTCAGTATTATATTATGCACGAAATAGGTAACACCAGGATCGCGTTTTATAAAGTAACGTTTTACAATTTCGCTGTTTTCCTCTCTTTCTAGCCAATACATGCGGCTAGAAAGAGAGGAAAACAGCAAAATTGTAGATTGTAACTTTATAAAACGCGACCCTGATATTTTGTAATTTATCCTATCATATTCAAGCCATATTAAAATATTATCGAACCGGGTTACTCACGTATTTAAGTCGTAAAGATGATTGCTCGACATGTTTCAACCCATTAAGAGGGTCCTCGTCAGGAGCACCCTCGGCCAAAGCTCGACGCGTTTTGCGATAATATTTTAATATGTTTGATTCTCACGTTAGTTATAATTCTAAAATGTTCAAGCCAGTCCAGACTCGTCTTAATATTGGTTACGTACACAAAATCTATACTAAACCAGGCGCGAATTCAAGCAAATAATTATTTATAGCAAAAAGGATTTCTTGCAATGCAATTGCTTTCAAGCAATGGTAATAACAACAAGTATACCTACGATACGCAATAACAATCTATTCTGCAAACGGCTATTAATAGACATACTGAGATTGTAGTAAATATGTCATAATTGCATTGTCTTCCTTCCTGCTTCCTAGACATGATTGTGCAAATAAGTGACGGGTGATGGCCGAGCAGATACCTATTATGATGCTGTATCATGTGTTTAAATACCTAATGGGCATAAGTTAACATAACATTATATATTTTGATGTAACTACCTTTTGATGATATAAAATATTTGCGAATCCCACTTAGATAGAAAGGCATTTACTTTAACCCATTTACGCCGACCAGGTGTTATAACACCGATTTTTTTTTCTTTTTTTTTTGGATAATTGTAGTGTTTTATTGACAATTAATCACTTTATCGGAAAAAATCCGGGGGTCACATTTTTTGATTTCAGGCTTATCTGGGTTAATGTCAATGTTATTATATTCAGGGTAAATTTGAACCACTAAGATTGTTCAATATTCGAATTTAAACCTTGATATTTTGATATACATTGCCCATAAATTCGCTGTTGGTCCAGATTTTAAGGAAAATTGCATTTTTAAGGAAATTTTCCTAACCTTTTTTAAATCTGGTTAGCATTTGCTAACCGGACAAACAGCGACGACCAAATGCGAGCCAGGCGAACGGCTAAAAAATCATATCGAAATTATCGAATGCTATTATTATTCGTCGTTATTGTAGCGTCGGGCATTGATACTTTTGTCTTACATTCTCTTGGATCACTATTAAAATCAGAAATCAGTAGAATAAGTAGTACCTATTTAAATAAAATCATTAAAATTGTCAAAAATTGCATTTTTTTCACTCATTTTCAGGCTGTTACATGATGGGTGACGTCACCACTATCTTATCTTATTTGTGGGGCCCTTGCGGATACACTTCGACCCATTAGGATCTTTTGTGTAATATACGTCAACCACTATGTAATCAATCATGTAAATAGAACATCCTGTATAATTTCTTCTAACAAACTGTACGTTTGGTCAGCTGCATGTGCTATTCTAGGCGACGTGACAGAAAAACAAGAAGTAGGTAATTGATGGATCCAAATAGTCTACACTCTACATGTTGATTTGTTATTAATAAACAAAACCTATTAAATTATACTTAATTAAGTAATAGGTTTTGTAATACCACTGAGGTTAAGCAGCTATCGTAAGATTTTGAAGCCACCTATTTCTGGAAACTCAAAAAAAAAGAGGATAATACACAGTGCCTCCGTGTACCGGGAGGAACCGCTCCACTATATAATGCGCGCTGTGTCCAGGGTTTTCCCATTACGCTTTATTTAATAGTATGTTTTTTTAAAAAGCTACAATCCTACGTCCAGTCCAGACATATGAGAGTTTATATAAAAACATACCTATTCAAGCGACAGTTTAGCGTGTGATTGCAGTTTTCCTATTTCCGCATCGAGATTGTCAATAATTCCATAAACAGAAGATAAACTAACGACATTGTACGGTTTCTGTCTGAGGTTGATGTCTGAAGGCTAGAATTTTATTACCTAATATACCTATAAGTACGAGTAAAATGTCGTTGTTATCCTACAAAGCTACAGTAGACCTTCATAAGCTCGCGTACGAAGCTCTCACGCAAGTTCAATTACGAGTAAGTAGGTTGGCTGAAAATACTTGCTTATAGTCAGTCTAGCAAATGTTTTCGGGGCAGGTAAAGTTTGCCGTCCGCCTCTTTCTACTGTCAAGTCCTTAGTTCCGAAGCAGTAGTTTTTTTTGTCTTTTTGTTAAATAATACACTTTAACAAAATCGCAACGTTTGGATCCTTATCGACATGCGATGATGCAACTACTAGGACGATGATGATGATATATGAACTTTCTTCTTGAAATATTAAATTTTTGTATCGTCGCATTAATGCGGCTTGAATCTTGATGCTATATACTACAGGAGCAAAATATTGCCAATTCGATTGCTATTGAAGATGAAGATTCCTTGTATAAATATTTATTTTTAGGGTTCCGTAGCCAAAATGGCAAAAACGGAACCCTTATAGATTCGTCATGTCCGTCTGTCCGTCTGTCCGTCTGTCCGTCTGTCACAGCCTATTTACTCGGAAACTATAAATGCTACAGCAACGAAATTTGGTGAGGATATGTGTTGTATGAACCGCTACAGGATTATGATACTAAATTGTAAAAAAAACCATTGGGGTGGGGGCCCTCCATACATGTAACTGAGGGATAGAAACATTTGTTTAGTTGTATATAAGCGTGTGGGGTATTATTAGAAAGGTCTTTGAAAATGATATGAAGGTTTATAAATCTCATTTTGATTTGAGCAAACCGTTTTCGAGATATCAACTCTCAAAGTCTGAAAATGTGTCCCCCCCCTCTATTTTTTAAACTAAGCGATATAAAATTCTAAAAAAAATATATGTTATGCACATTAATAAACTCTATCAACGATTTTTAGTTTGATTAAATTATCTCGTATAGTTTTTGAGGTAGGTTGATTTAACTGTATTTTTTAATAATAAATTGATAATGGTACGGAACCCTTCGCGCGCGAGTTCGACTCGCACTTGGCCGGTTTTTTTATAATCAAATGAACACGACGCTACATTGTGACTTCCTATATTGTCACTTCGTAGGACACTTCATTGTCACCCGTCCTATCCGTACGCAGGTAATGTACCGTATGTATCGCTTTATTAGATCGAGCAAAGGTGCATAGAGCTCCAGACCCAAATGCATCACGAGAGCTCACGTAAAGTTGTCTTACATTGCGCCCTCATATTAGTGCAACTTATACGCGTCTCTCTTTGCACGCGCAATGAAAAGCATCTTTCAGCACGCTGCTGTCTGGGTGGTTTAAAAACAAATGCATGCCGTCCGTTTTCTAAACACCTTACGCGTTGCATCGCACTAGGAAACAGCAGACGTTAAAGGCATTACACATTACATACCCTTGCGGGAGTGTTCCGCGATGCATTTCCTGATGTATTTATAGACCTAGGTCGTGTGGGCCTTGGGCCTGCTGTTTATCAGTGTTGCGTATGCTTCGGCAACGCGGCGACAAGGGTTTTCCTGTTTTTGATTCAGCGAAAGAATACTAAACGATGCTTTGCCTACAATGCCTACTACCTACGCATGTCTGGGCTTCCCAGGTTTTTTACAACTATTCAATATAGAAGATTATGACGAGTCTTAAATCTATGCGAAATTGTACATAGAGAATATAATTGCAATCATGAATTACGCGAAATATATTTTCTCAGGTACTAATTTTCCTGGTTGTCCTCATTACATATGCAAATTCCCAAGTCTTTTATTCCGATCGTAGGATGCGTAGGTACCTACTTCCAAATAAACGAATTTTGTGTTACGACAGAGTTGATGGGCAAAAAGTAATATGATTACTTCTATAAATTACATTTGTATGTGTACTTTGTAATAAATATTACAAAGTACACATACAAAAGTAATCTGAAGGAGTAATTATACTATTACTTTTTGCCCAACTCTGCAGTGTATCATTTCGATCTTGGCAATGTCAACCAATAGAGCAGATAATTAATTATAGATATATTTGATAATGAGAGAACTGTAGCAGCTGACTAAGTGTTGTACAGATGTAGTGCAAAATCCTTTCTTTTCGGCTTTTCACGGAAACATCCGAATTCATATTGCTGTCACAATGAACTTCAGTATACAGGTTGTCCCATAAATAATAGATCACCCTGACTTTTTTTCGTATTTCGTAAAAAAATACTAGACCGTACATGGTTATTGCACATTTTTTTTGCAAATGAATAGTTTCTTTCGCATTTAACATAAGCTTTTTAATAAAATATCATTTGTTTTATAAAATTTAACTATTTCTGATAAAGTTAAGAAGAAAAATTAATAGCACAAAAGCTATTTAAGCAAAAAGAGGGCAAGTTTGAAAAAAACGTAAAATTGGCAATATCTCGAAAACCGTCCAACTTTTACTAAGGTCATGTTAGTTGATTAGGTATCTCTTGGGTCGACCTACCTCGGGTGTCAAGGTGATCCATTATTTATGGGACATCCTGTATATTGTACTGAAGCTAATTGAGACAGGGAGATTAATTCGGGCGTTTCCGTGAAAAGCTGAAGAGAAATGATTTTGCACTACATCTGTATGTCCCTTTCGGTCTTATCTACTTATAGGTCTTTAAGACTGAAAGGGTCAGCTGCTACTTATCGGTTTACTACGTCAGGAGACGTTTATGAATAAGGAGGCTAGCTCATATCACATCAAATCATCATCAATCAGGACACCATTCGCGAGCGGACTTCTGGCCAAAGGCCGTGTTTCGGCGGTTCCGGGGCAGAGGCCCTACCGCGAACCATGAACGAACTGTTGCCTCTCTGTCACACTTACGTTCAAATTCACAAGTGCGAGAGAGAGGGAACACTTCGTTCGTGGTTCGCGGTAGTGAATCAGACCTGCGGCACTACCGCGAAAAACGAAATTCGTAAATTTCGAGGATTTGTCTCTCTCACTCTAATGACGCCTTCGTTTGAGTGACAAAGAAAAATCCTCGAAATTTACGAATTTCGATTTTCGCGGTAGTATGCGCGTAGGACCGATGGCCGTTGGGGCGGGAAGGTTCTTGAGTGGCGGCCACGTACCGGAAGGCGTAGCGTGGGTAGGCCCCCCATAAGGTGGACTGATGACCTGGTGAAGGTCGCAGGAGTCCGCAGGATGCGGGTGGCGCAGGACCGGTCATTGTGGCAGTCTTTGGGGGAGGCCTATGTTCAGCAGTGGACGTCTTTCGGCTGATATGATGATGATGATGATGATGATGATGCCTGGTGAGCATACCTGCGTACCATGAGCTGCTGCCGCGAGTAAAACGCGGATTTACTTTATATCCATTCCGCTCATACTTGAGTGTTATGCATTCCATAACATTGCGGGCTGAATTGTTTTTTATGGAAAGTTTCCTTGCTGATGTAGGTATCTCGGAAGGCGGCGACGTTAAAGTGGGACTGGGCTGACTACGTCCCCCGCCCCGCATGCCATGTGAACTCTCGGCCAAGATTACGACTGATTGGCAGCCCAACATCTCCAGGCACAAAGCCGGAAGACCACGTCGGAGATTGCGAGATGAGCTTGACCCGTTTCTGAAGGAATGGTTAAAAAACGGAAAAAATGGGGGAGGCCTTTGCTCAGCAGCAGTGTGACAATACAGGCTCTTTTACACAGAATTAATTTGTACACGGAATTAAAAATATATTTATTCTTAGCAATTAATTCTAAGTAGTTATCAAAACGTACTTAGTAGTTGCATACTAACCCCTGTTAAGAGATTCGCCCGTATTAGAATTACACCCTGTATAAAAGTAGTTATTTTGAAGTATGTAGCCGACATTACATAGATTACAGATGTTATGTCAGGCCGCGCTGACCTCACGGAAATGCTACCGGTGTATGTAGGGTCTGCAAAATTATATTTTCCTGTGCATATATTTCCTGCATAAGGCTAACTATACAGGATGAAATTTAAATCGTGAATCGTAATATGTTTTTCTAACTCTATGAATAACTAACAATTGGATGCCCCACAAGTTACTTAGAAATAGTCATGTTTTTTTTAATTTTTGGTGGCTTTTTTTATTTTTAAGGTGATTCTAAGAAATTATAACGATTATTTAACCTATTTAAAACGTCAAATGTAATTAATATTATTTAATTTTTAAAGAAATGATAAAATTTGCTTTATTAATTACTTCAATTTGAAGAGGTAATTTTAATTATTTAATTAATTTGTCTTAATAATCCGTTTTGATATTCTAAAGCCAAAAAATACACATACACAAGCCTCAAAAAATACAAAAAAATAACATGTCCATTTTTAAGTAACTTGTGGGGATGTGGGGCATTTAATTGTTAGTTGTTTATAGAGCTACAAAAAATTTCACCCTGCCCATGTAGTTGCTGATTTCTAAGAATGAACATTTGACAGTTTAGAAATGAGCCTAATATGTATGACGTTAAGACTATTAGAAAAATGGTGAGTCTTAGCCTCATATTAAGAAGGATTAATCTATAACCGTCAAAAGTTCATTCTTAGAAATCGGCAAATAGGCTCACGAAATATTAGTACAAATAACTAACACGTAATAATTTAAATATAATAAAATAAATTCCACGCTACATCATTGCAAAACAATTTATTAAATATACAGGGTGACATTTGGGTCGTGAAGCAGGAACGAACGGGGTACTATATAGGGAACGGTCAATCTGCGCAACCCTAGGTCTCCAAGAAATTGTAAAAAAAAAGCTTCTAATTTTAAGTGAATTGATATTTAACTATAATTAGAAGTTTGAGCATGATCGTCACTAGTGCCCTGTTCACTTCTGCTCAACGTCCCAAATATCATCCTGTATTTGGGAGGATGAACTATTGTTTGGCCTAGCGATTTGCAATCATATCTAGGATCACGGGTTCAAGCTTTGGCTATTGTAATAGTGGCAAAAAGTTTTTGGAATTTATGTTCCCAAGAAATATTATTTGATTTCCTATCAGTTTTTGGTGAAGAATGCGCAAAGAAATTAGACGAATTTAAATGAGGGTTCATCCAGTAATTAAGTGATCATATTAAGAGCATTGCGCTACTTTTGCCCATAGTAGACATAAATAGATAATTATGAGACGAACAGCAATTCAAATGGAAAGTTTTAAATATTTGTTAACAGATTACCATCTAATGGGCTGTATGCTTGTTCGTTACCGACGTCGTATAAAATCCAATTGCAACTTTATCTGCTATCCTTACTCTCCGCCGACCTTCCTCAATGTCTCGCCACAATAGGCCTTTCACAGTTATCTGACAAACATTCCGGTAGCTCTTATGTCCACGACATAAAGTCCAATTTAGCTTGTAGAATAAGAAGTGCAATGAATATTTGGATTATGTATATATCTACCGCTTTAATGTTTATTTGCGTACTTAATAAATCACCGGAAGTGGACGTTGGCTGCAAATTGTACGGAACCCTGATCCGATATTTTTGGGAAAAATATGCCATGCTGTTTTCGTTCATTGTAACGTCACTGATTAGGTTAAGGCCGAAGATCTCTATGCTTCTCTTTTCCTTGTAAATGAGTATCTATGCATATACAGTGTGTAAATCTAATACGGGCGAACAATTAAACCAGGCATGGGATTCATTAGTGTGATCATGGATTACAAGGTTTTTTCAAAATTACTCTTAATTATGACCCGATGTGTATCACACGATATTGATACAGGATGAGGAGAAAATGAGAAAAATGTTTGCGAAAAATCTTAGACGTAAAAAAAAATTAAAAACCCTTAAAAAAATCTGTCCTTGCAATTTTTTACAGGTAGTAAAAAATCAAAACATTATGGAAAAAGTTAGGTTTTTTATGTCTGAAAATGACATTGTCACATAATATTTTTTACTTCTTTTGAGATCAAAATGTATGGGTAAAGTTTGTCGGTATACTCATGACCACCCTGTATAGTTGGCACCGTCAATTTATTTTCTGTCAAAGTGATTTATTCCTTAGTGACTGTGTTTTACAAAAATCTTTGTGTAGGTTAGAGCTTTATGCATTATATCCAAATGTAGCCCGTTTAAAACCTACATGCGTGCGATTAGTCACAGATATGATAATATGAATCGTTGGTCATTGCGCAATTTTTTGCACTTGCATTGTAGATATACCTACTAAAAAGGAAAAGAAGGAAATATCACAATTTACCGCGATAGACTTCCCACACCACCGAATGACATTTTCGTCTGGCGGCCTAAACACCTCGCGTACCTTACTTAGGCCACTCGGCAAGCCTCGTTACCTAAACCCGGTACTCAACTTATATAGCCTTCATATTATTACAATCATATAAAATACTATTATAAAACCCGCGTGTATTATTAATAGTCACACTTTCATCGTATATTATTACACTAAAGATCCCAATGGGTCGTAGTGTACGTATTGGATAAGATGAGTGCCGTGCTTTATTGAAGCAATAATACACGTCCTGATAAACGATAAAAACTCGATCAACATAGGGCCCTTAATCGTACGTAGGTACCTATACTAGTCTCCTTATCTTAGCACTTGCCTAACCGCAAACAGGAGTAATCTTTAGCATCTGCGTAACTTTACTTACTGTCTAATCGTATCGTTATACATATTAATTCCAATCCACACTGAGTTTCCGAATACGATACTTAATATGTCTTAAACAGATCGTCACTATTTTTGTTACTCCATTAGCCTTAGCTAATGATCGGTGTGACAATATGTCGCCGACAATATGACTACCCGTCTTTTACTAATAAATAAAAAAAATATATATATAAATATCTTGGACATCTTACACAAATCAACCTAGTCCCACGGTAAGCTCAATTGGGTATGTCAAGTTTTTTGAAGTGGTGTAAATTATATTTTATTTGGATGATAGGCTTCCTAAGGATCACGAAAAACCAGTTACTTTATTTTTATAACTATTAATTTATTATTAATAATTATTTATAATATTTTTAATTTATGGCTCACAAGCTAAACGACTTTTGCGCTACTGAAAATTAAAAAAAAACACATGATGGTTGTCAAATATGTCACTGTCAAAAATAACTACGTCTTTCAACGGTTTTATTCGTTCGATTGCATTTGGTGGTTTCAGTGATTTATGGAATATTTTTAACGACCTCAGCACGAATTTTGGACTCTGGATCTTGCCGCACTACTCCATGACCCCTGCACGATATTTTAGACAACGTTTGGATCTTCCTGTGACTACCTACGCTCTGCTTTTTGGACTACGTTTTCTTGCCTTTCTGACGACCCTGGTTTTGACTATTGGACTGCTTCACGTACATCTAGATACAATAGTGATAGCAACTGAACCGTGACGGAGTATTACAGAGATATGCTCATGTGCTTCGTACCCAGCTGTAAGAAATACAGACGCGACTTTCCTGACTCAGCTTTTCTATGTGTACCAAAATGTTTACAACCAACTTGGTGTCACGCGTTGCATATAAATTGCCCGAAACGGACCCTATATGTTTGTGAAGAGCATTTCAATGTGAGTGTAGTGACTATTCTATGTATCAAAATTATACTCAATAACACGTTTTTATTGTTATTATTAGTATGCGTTTTAAATATTTTTCATTTAAAAAAAACATACTAACATATCAGTAGTTATTACTACAAAATAAAATATTTTAAATGTTTTACAGATGGAAGAAGATTGCTACAAAAGCAATTCAGGAAAATTACATCTGAAAAAGACAGCAAACCTAATAATAACTAGAACATATTTTGAAGATGAGACTGTAAGTATCAATCATTATTACTACTGTAGTAACTTGATAGATTTATCAATACATAGATGTAAGGAAATACATAGATTGCGATGGTGGCCAGGTGGTCAGATGTAGGCCTTTCAATCTGGAGGTCCCCAATTCAAGCCCCAGTGTGTACTAATAAGTTATTTGGAAATTATGTATATAATATCATTAGATATTTACAAATTGACTTTCCCTCTTCAAGTATTATTTGTTTTTTTATAAATTTTTACTTCTTTACTTTCAGGATATTTTAACTGATGACAAACTCCATTATACTGTTGTAAACAACAAGGAAACATCTATAACAATCACTCCAAAAACGGTAAGAAGTTTACATTTCTGAATTTAACACTTCGGAAACCACAATTTTGAACAATGACCCAGAAACTAACAGAACCCACTAGGCAGGCAAGGACCTGAATTGCAATACCGCACACCACGATTGCGCCGCTAGGCGGGCACGCGGCTGAAGTCAGCAAGTCCACCTGCACGATGGTTCTAAAATAATGTTCTTATACTATTACCATTAACGTAAACCTGCAAAGTAATATAATAAAAATTCAATAATTTATCGTTTTGTTTTATTTTATAAACAACACAAGTAAGTTTTTTCTATAGTATAGATTAATTTTAAAAATACAATCTTACTCGGTTTTAGCCGATCGTGGATTCAAAGGCATAGAAACTCTCCTTGCACAGAAACAAGTGAAACTTCTGCGGCCTCCAAGTGTTTCCTCGTCGGAAACGCCTACTTACCAAAAAAGAAGTCATTCAAACAAAAATTATTGCTAGCTTGAGGATACACATAGAACGTGTCATAAGGAGAGTTAGAGAGTTTGCATTTCTGAAACCGCACTTAGTTATAAACCATAACCATGTGAGATTTGCAGATGAAGCTGTTCTTATAGCATGTGCTCTAATAAACCTGCAAAGTAATATAATGAAAATTAAAAAAAGTAAGTTTTTTCTATAGTATAGATTAATTTTAAAAATACAATCTTACCCTTCGCTATCACATTTTTAGGGTTCCGCAGTAAACGAGCGAACAGCATAGCTCAGTGGCCGTTAGTACTAGAAATTTGCAATGTGGTATACATATTAATTACGCCGACTATGTAGTGGAATAAAAAAACTTAAAATACATTCCCTACCCTACACACATTCCCTATTGTGTAATAAAAAAGAACCAGGCATCGTATTTACAGTTATTGAAAAGGTTGCTGACACTAAGCAAAGATTGGTTCGGAAAACAAGTAGCAGCACACGGTATGGTATATTTTAAAGTAACAGATTTTTTTAAGACAGTATTTATTTATTCTTATCAAAACTTTAAGATATTGCATTATGTAAAATTTTTGGGTAAACTATGTCTTTCCAAAATTCTTCTGTGGCAAGTTTCTTGAATCCGCTCGATCAAATCCACTCATGTTAAAAATAAAACGGCAGTTGTTGAAAATCAAAGCGAGGGTCGTCAGAAAGGCAAGAAAACGTAGTCCAAAAAGCAGAGCGTAGGTAGTCACAGGAAGATCCAAACGTTGTCCAAAATATCGTGCAGGGGTCATGGAGTAGTGCGGCAAGATCAAGAGTCCAAAATTCGTGCTGAGGTCGTTAAAAATATTCTATAAATCACTGAAACCACCAAATGCAATCGAACGAACAAAACCGTTGAAAGACGTAGTTATTTTTGACACTGACATATTTGACAACCATCATGTGTTTTTTTTTTAATTTTCAGTAGCGCAAAAGTCGTTTAGCTTGTGAGCCATAAATTAAAAATATTATAAATAATATTAGTAATAAATTAATAGTTATAAAAATAAAATAACTGGTTTTTCGTGATCCTTAGGAAGCCTATCATCCAAATAAAATATAATTTACACCACTTCAAAAAACTTGACATACCCAATTAAGGCTTGTGATGTGGGTACCAGGCGACGATATATATAATAGATAGATACGTATAGATACTTAGATACATACACAGCCACGACCAAGGAACAAACATTTGTGATAAATAAATACACAAAGAATGCCCTCGCCGGGATTCGAACCCGGAACCTCCAGCTTCGTAGGCAGGGTCACTACCAACTAGGCTACAGAGGCTGACAAACTTTACTAACTTACTAACTTTACTAACTTTTACCAAGAAGTACGGCCTACGGATAGTCTCTAGTTTTTGTCACCGAGAGATAATGTAGCTTTAATCATGTGCTAACCATACATGTAGGTATAGTTACCTACAAATAGGTATAAATTTTAATCACGAAAAAAATCACAAGCAAGTCTTGTAATTAAATACGATTTATTAAGAAAACAAATAACCACGCTCAGATAAATATATTATAATCGCTTAAAGCAAAAACACAATGATACATTAAAATGCTATTTATCATACGAGATCAATATGAATATTATAATTAAATTATTCATGATTGCGTGGGACGCTACAATCCACATTGTTTATTTGTTAAATTTAATGAATTATAATTTATAATTTAATCATCTCATTTGGTTTTATCACTATTGTGTTAAGGAAGGTCAATAATTAGGTAATATAAATAAAAATAAGTTTGAAACTGGTCTAATCTGGTTCCATGTCAACTTACGTGTTTTACCTACGCCGTAAATTCATAACTAGACTTTTTTCGGTAAGTTCTCTTCGGTGCTTTGCTTGGCTACCACTTATCGACTCTGTTCCGTGGTAATAAAGTCGAAGTGTGATAGGTCAGTAGCCTTAGCACATGATTGGTGCGAGGGCTCATGTAGCCGCGAGATAGAATATCCGTCCCTCTTTTATTAATTATGTAGTTACCCCATTATTCATTAAACGTCTGCTAACTTAACAAGCCGCTAATAATTGTTTGTCCCTTTTGCTCTTATGGACACATTGTTAAGACCGAAAGGGACAAACAATTAATTATTAGCGGCTTGTTAAGTTAGCAGACGTTTATGAATAAAGGGGTTAGACTTTTCAGTAAAAGACGGGAAGTCTACCGCACGGCAACATACTGTCGCAACAATCAAGTAGTACCAGGGATCGGATACCGGTCTAATTTATACAAAAGAACGGTAATAATTTCGTCATTTTTCGTTATTCGATATATAAATTCTTTGTTATTGGAGTAGTTTAAAAATAGGATGTTGTTAATTATAATTACTTACTTAAAACATTAAGTAGTAACTAGTTACATTACATTTAGATGCAAATAAAGCTACATATCTGTAAATTAATGTCAAACGAAGAGATTAGGTACTTTTGAAACTCAGTAGGTACTCCGATCTAATAAATCACTACGTTACGCAAATACGACACTCGTGAATTAGGACAATCATTTGTTACACTCCTCGGCGTCACTGGAAAGATTTATAATGATACCGAAATTTAAATGACATACGACTTTTTAGAAGTAAAATAAAACTGAGAGCGTGTTGAAAGCTCTTTTATAGTGTTTGCTAAGACACGAACATTTAGCCCAATGATTTAGTCACAAGGTTACTGGATCTGGACTTCTTCGGCAACCCTGACAGAACTGCCATTGACTCATGTCAATAGCATACCAAATCATTATTCGTCAAATGCGATTTAAGTAGTACATAAGTAGAGTCGCCGTCAGATATATAGAAGCGGCCACGGTACTCAAAAATATCTAAACATGTACTTGTAGGTAATCTAAAGCCATGACAACAGAGGCCTGGGGCCTATTTCTCGAAAACTTGTAACTTATAATCCAAACGGAACACCCTTATCTAATTAATAGTGTCAAAAAGGGACTTCCACTTGTATTACTATTACAAGTTACAAGCTTTCGAGAAACGGACCCCTGGATGCTTAGCCAAGTTGCCAATCGCTAACGCTTAGTAGCGTATCGTAATTTTCCCTCTCTGTAACTCTTTCATATTAGTGCAACAAAGACAGTTAGCTGCCTTTCGTTTACGATTGACGATTAGATTAAGCGTTAGCGATCGGCAACATGTCTAAGCACACTGCTCAGATACTTGTGATCACCCTGGCGGCTCCGATATGATGGCGGCTGTACCTTGACTTGTTCGTCCTCGACCGTCTCTGTGGTGAACGGCCTCATGATCTTGACCCATGGTCGTGGTAAACATCACTTTCCACTTCAGTGTGCTTACCATGAGCGATCGCCACGTTATTGACGCGAACTTATTTTCTATAGGCTCGATCGCACCAATACGCGAATACGACCGGGATAAACGGCAAGTAAAATAAATAAATAAATAAATATCTTGGGACATCTTACACAAATCGACCTAGTCCCACGGTAAGCTCAGTTAAGGCTTGTGATGCGGGTACCAAGCGACGATATATATAATAGATAGATACATATAAATACTTAAATACATAGACAACCATGACCAAGGAACAAATATTTGTGATAAATAAATTCACAAATAATGCCCTCGCCGGGATTCGAACCCGGAACCTCCAGCTTCGTAGGCAGGGTCACTACCAACTAGGCTACAGAGGCTGACAAAATCCATTCATACTTAGCTATCTTATCTAATAAACAACTTTGTAACCTAACAGTCCACGTATTCTGTTGTAAACTGCTGTTTCCTTGATTAAAATTTAAGCAATTCACTACTTGCAGTTTATCCCGCTCAAGTTATCTTATCTAAAACAACTTTGTAACCTAAAAGTACACGTTTACTGTTGTAAACTGCCATATTTGCCTATACCAAAATACCTGAGTCCATATTTGTGCAGTCCGTCCGTAGTGATTAGTGAATTGCTTAAATTTTAATCAAGGAAACAGCAGTTTACAACAGAATACGTGTACTTTTAGGTTAGAAAGCGGTTAATAAAGCGGTGACAGAGGCGTAGCCCCGACTCGACATTAAAATTGAAGTCTAGGTATTTTGTATATTAAACAATACAATACAATACAAAACTCTTTATTGCACACCTCGCACATAATAAAAAATAAAAGTACCTACACAAAACAAAAGAAATACAAAAAACAGAGGTCACGAAAGGCGGCCTTATCGCTAAAAAGCGATCTCTTCCAGACAACCTTTGGGTAGAGGATTATAATTTATAATGATCAATTTTATTAAAACCAAAAATAATTTATTTGCCATAAAACATCGTAAACGTATCTGCAACACAGGCTACGTCAGGGGGCAACAATCACAAAATAAATCAGCAACAGGCTTCGTCTCATACATATTCGTCATTTATGGATTAAGCATCTATATATCTATATGCTATATTATACAGTGTGTGGTCTTTAACACGGGAGAAAAATGAAATGAGTGACTCCTTAGACTATCAGCAATAATCCTGTAAAGGTCCCGGTGTTTCAAAGTGGTTAAGTTCGGAGATATTGTCATTCAAAGCTATGGACCTTTAGTACTGGATCTTGGCATCACGATGTCGTAGCTTGTCAGTCGCAAGACATCTTGATAGTATACCAGGTAGGAAGTCATAACAATAATTTTGTTTGCATTTTTACACTAATTTGATACGGTTTTAAAAAAAAAATTGTACATTTTTCAATGATTCAAAAATGATAACTTATTGATAACTTTTAATTCAAGTAAATGAACCCATAATAATGAAAAATACATGAACAAAAAATTACAAAAAATTACAAAAAATTACAAAAAAATTTTTTTTTTTTTTATTACAATATGTGGAAATGATTGTTGATCAGCTTATTAATGCACCGTTTAAATTTTCGCCCCGGTTGTAGGCCACACACTGTATATATATATTTATATACGACAGGACTTCCAACCATCCCGAAACGTACCTGGCCCAAATTTGTATATTTGTTTGATAATATATTTAAATGTAAATTAAGTACCTACCTAGTCTACCTACAGATACATAAAAAGCTTATTGCTAAATACAACTGGATAGAACAATATACATATACAATAAAGTGATTTGGAACCATTGTGAGTAACATCAAGTTCTCCGGTACGTTTTTTTGTCAGTAGTCATTCATTTATCATCATTTAAACCACTTTTCAACCCGGAAAGAGACTCCAACAAGCTGATGAACTAAATTAGCTTCTTCAAGCATTTTGTACGAAAGCCTCTAAATCGACACAATTTGAATTGTTTTTTGACCTTCGTAAAGACTGCGCCAAAATAAATAGGCGTAAAAAATTATAACTCGTCTGTTCACATTATGACCTCATGAGCATTGTATGATAATGTACCAAAGTACAGGGTGGCCAAAGTGGCCAATATTCGAAGAGTTTACCAAGCAAAAATTATATTACCAAGCATAATAGTTACTCGTAATCGCAATACATTCCATATCTGTCCATCATAATTTATTTATTTGATACCAATAACTTCTTAGTTTTAAAAACAAGCAAGTATTCAGAATCTAAAAAGTCTGTCCTTTCCTGTTTTGTAACTAAAAATTATTTTCAGGTTGTAATATTAATTTGCGGTCAAAATTAATTTTCATAAAAGTAATTAGGTATATCGTTTGACGACTTTTAAAAGCAGGCGTAAATCTGAAGGATAGCCCATTTACCAGACAATCCAGACATGGATTAATAAAAGCATCCACTGGGGATATTTTTGTGTGGATACTTGGGCCACTGTTGCACATTTGCATAATGTTATACAAAAATCAACCGATGTGATAATTTTTCACCGACACTATAGAGTAATATCGAAACAGCCAGTCACTGAGGCTTTTCTATTTTTCTGATGCCAACTTCGTTAAGGTTAAAAGGCTCAAACGCTTATATTTCAGAGGTCACCCTGTATATCCGATTTCTGTGGTCTAAATACATAATGCACACACTCATAAGATTGCAATGCCGTATGTCAGTAGTCTAATCCGAACTATTTTGATCTTTCAATACAACTCAATTGTGTCTATATTGAAATTCATTTTGGACCTGTAGGAGCACCATGTCACACGTCGTGGCAGACATGTTTTAATTTGCCGGCGGCAATATGTCGTCATACCTGTCACTATAATCATATTCAACGTTATATTAGTATACTAATGAAATAAGATAATGTACAATGTAAAATTGCGTGGACTTATGAATTGATTCATTCCATTAAAAATTATCCAGGAGACTGGGTACTGAAGGAGTTTATTCACAGACAAAGTTAGTACCTAATATTCACCAACACAGATGAAATTTATTTCAACTATAATTTGTATAGGCACGTAGCATATTATCTTATTTTATCTTACACCTCAGCCAGCCAAAAAATGTATCTACATAAATTATGGTGCAGATATAACATTAACAAGCATATCACTTTACTATTTTACGCTTTTAGGAACTGGGCTGGGAGCACGCACTAAAAGGAATGACTTACACTAGAGCGTACCAGGTCGATCCGACACATCGGCTTGCCTCAGTCTAACTTCGTGTTTGCCATAGAAAGAGCCTGGCCCGAGCTAGTGTAAATCCTCATTTTGTTGTTAAAATGTAGGCATCAAATGAAGGGCTCTATTAGAGGTGCTAATTTTACTGTTTTGTTAATGTTAAAACAATGTCAACAACATTACGTTCAAGGTCTATGTAACGTGTCCCTATCGTTTACACGTATATGTTACTAAATTAAATATTAAGATTCAAATATACCTACGAGGCACATATAGACGTCAAAATGTAGTGAGGAGAGATATAACTTGCATCTCTTTAAGGGCCCTGTCGACATGAATGAATAATGATGTCTTCTTATTACTTCATTGTGACTATTATTACTATGTCTATTACTTAGGTACATAAATAAAATATCTTGACACCGCATAATTAGCGGAAACCTACGAAGAAGAATAATAAACAAATCGGGTCGCAAAAACTTCTTGTTTTGATGACCCCTCTTCTGATGTCTAGTCGGAAAATCTTAGTTTTGAAAAGTCGTGTCTCCCATAAATATTGGATGTTACTTATGGCCTTTTGAAAATAAATGAAAAGCTTTTTGTTCGCTGTTTACCAAATACCATTAGTTTTATTTTAGACAAAAACAAAACATTAACGACTACCGCGTAACTGGATTTTTATGGTATTAAATACCCATAAAAAATATTAGTAACACTTCCTATTTCCTTAACGCGAAAAGGGTTTTTAGAACCAGTTTAATAGATAAGAGACTTTATTAAACTTGTCTAAACCTTATAATAATTATCGTAAGTGTAACTTGAAATACTTGTTCAAATTTAAAGGTCGTCTGATTAGCTACAAAATTTGTCCTCACGATCCCGTACGAGATTATTTCCCTAACATCAGCCACTCTAGAACAGTCAAAGACAAAATAAGGTGTAGGTATACAAAAATGTTCAAAAATATGTCCCAGTGCACTCTAATTCTGTGTAATAAGAACGTCGTAGGTAACATATTTATGAGCGGATTCTTTCGATACTTATTTTTGCACTTGACTGAACCATGTCAGCATGACAAATGTAAGAGATTTCTTACAATTTATTTTATAGCGTTATTTTGATGTAGTTTCCGGGTGCAATGCAACAGAACTCAAAGAGAGACTCTTCTGGTTTCGGGTGTTCCGTTTTCCCACCAACGAGCTAAAACCTGCCAGGCTGCCACTACTACTACCTATCTTAAAAATAAAACACTAAAAAAGGTACAGTACGAATAAGAATAACCTTTTCAAAATAACTGTGCCTTTAAAAACAAATGAGATTAATAGCATTGCTAACTTGAACAAGGTATTATTATTATTACCTGTAACGATACTGAGATAATTCGTATTTTAAAAATCAGTTGGCGGCCTTGACACAGATTCGGTGCGTTGTCATACGTGTGGGTCATACTCTCGTACCTGTATGTTGGCTCGGTTTAGTTGGCAGCATTGACTTTTACACGCTTTTGTGAGAAGGGAAAACAATGAGATGTCTTCCCCGCAAGGCCAATGACACGGAACATTGTATAACTGCATAACGTTCCATTCAGAATTGTTCCGAAACCGGATTGCTTTTCTCGAGATGCAAGGTTAATTTTAGTGGGAAAATTTCTTTGGAGTTTTTGCTTGACCTGTTACCTAATATACAGGATGTTACACGAGCCACTAAAAACCTTGAACGGGGTGATTTGGTAGATTACACTGAATAACTTTTACTATGGGGCCAATCACGAAATCCCAAATTGTTTTTGAAATTTCTGGGTTAGCTCCATAGTAAAAGTTGTTAAGTATAACCTACCAAATCACCCCGTTCAAGGTTTTCAGTTTCGTGTAACATCCTGTACCTATAGGTTTCAGTAGAAGGAGAAATGGTTGTGATTTATCAGCTTATCACGGTTATCATGTCATCAGATTCTTGACAATCTTCCTCCAACGACTACAATCTACTTAAATCTAGAACATCTGCCTACGTTTGAGCAAGTCAGAAACCCTAAAGTTAAGTGCGTTTCGGTCTACTTATTCAGCGCATGAAGCTTCTTTCTCTTGGCCTTTTTTTTCTCTTCAAATGAAACAGATTCATGAGTTCATAGATTGGTAATTATGGAAGTAATGTTCCTGATACACGCGGCCTCATACGTATTTTATATCGTTATTACACATACCTCAAGAAATAATGGAAAATGACGCGGATTAATGACACAGTTTGCCAGAAAGTTTAGTTTTTGGAAGCGTAGATAAAGATAAATCACAAGTGATCGAATAGCACACGAGTAAAAACTTTTAATAGTTATTGTCCTACAATAATTGCGATGAAGAGGCACATATTACGGTGCCCTTTATGAAGTAGGTAAAGGTGCATTTAGACCAAACGAGCATTCGCTCATTCTATCCCCCACTCTACAAAATCAACGAATTTCGACGAATCACGTTTCGTATAACGAACGAATTTCGTAGAGTGGGTGATAGAATGAGCTCGTTTGGTCTAAATGCACCTACGAACAAATAAAACATGGAAGCCGCACGCCACGCCATACTAAATTGCCTTAAGAAAACGGTTCTGAATTTTAGTTGACAAGTTTCATCCCCTCTTCAATGCATCACGGTAATGAATTTCAATGTCAACCTATAAAAACTTAAACCGCCATTAAAAAAAGTTCGGATGGGTCCGTCAAAGTTTTGATTGGCTATGTTCTATAAACATTTGTCAAAGATGTTGCGCCGAAATATGCGCTGTGTTAAGAAAAGCGCTGTGTCCTGCCCATCTTGGCACAATTGAACAATAGGCTACTTGACTCATATCAAATTTAGTGCAAAAAAATATTACTTTCTGTAGTATTTATTGAATAGATCAATATTTTTATCTCTGAAAACGGTGTCGGCCATGATGTGACGTCATATGATCTTAAACTAACTTCATGTCGAATCTTATACGAGTGAAATTCGCCATGGACATGTAGGCATGTAGCTTTGCCGTGACATTGACATAACATAAGTGACATGTCAAATGTTTGTTTTCGGTTCGGTGTTCGGTTGAGTGACGTCACACCACAGATAATCTAAGCATTAACATGGCTAGTATCGTTTTCGCGCGGTTACGAAAGTTTAAATTTTAAGTTATAATTTAGCGGTTTTCTAAGTCGTGAAAAAATATATTTATATTTTTTTTCCGTTAATCCGACATTGATTAATAATATAGAACAAACTTTAACAATGGGTCAAGTAGCCTATTGTGTTTGGGGGCATTTTTGAGCTGGCAATGCTGGCATTAGACGTCTATGTTATATTATGGTCGCAGAAATGCACATTCACGTATCCTACGAACAGACAGTGCCACACATATCGCATGACTTACCTGATTTTTCCTTAATCCAGTTACATTTGTGCATAGCGTCCATTGCCTGGCAACGCTACAGTCGGCCGCATTAATCCAATAACCGGCTTCCTGGTCAGCACTCGCGCCACGCTCCTTATGCAACTGACTGTACATAATCTTGTTTGCCGGGGTTCGTGTGAAACGCATGCTGATGCTTTTGTTTATTTTTAGCAGACTATTATGGGAGTGTTTAAACAACTACTGAAAACTTAAGGGCGACCTAATGCCCCCAATATGAGGGCCAAAGCTTAAAAATATCAGGGCAAATTCACACCTTATCCTGTTTAAATTAAAGTAAGGTGGTTTGTTCTTCTGTAATTTGAATTGACCCATATGTATTAAATCATACCTAGCAACTTTTACTATTAGATCAATTCCGCAAAAACGAAATGACTGTAAGGAAATAGTAATTTCTTTTTTGCGGGATTCGATCACAAAGGGTACCTCGTAGGAAGGAAGGTACATTTTGGTGTGTAACATTTAGTACGGGAGAGTTTTTTTCGAGATTATTTACAGGCATACATAATTCGGACTAATGTACTACTTACTTTAAAAATAACTCGCCGTAGACCGTACCGTGCTCAGACCGGGCACCAGGCAGTTCGGTTATAGGTAACGAGGAATCTCACATAGGTAACCACCCGGGTTCGTCCCCACACCCGGGTGGTATGCGTAATGCATTATCCCTCCCCTTAAAAAAAGCGTCAGCGTCGGTTGACTTCCCGTAGCTTCTGGACACACTTTCAGGACGTACCCCCCAGGTACCTACGCCAAAAGTATTTTTCATCACACTTGCTGTCTAAGCGCGCCATTGTTTGCGCGCGCAGCGGGAGTAATAGAAAAGTGAAATTCCCTAGGGAGTAATAGAAACGTCAGTACAGTCGAAGACAAAATAAGGGGTATACAAAAACGTTCAAAAATATGTCCCAGTGCACTCTAATTCTGTGTAATAAGAACGTCGTAACATATTTATGAACGGATTCTTTCGATACTTATTTTTGCACTTGACTGTACGTCATTTAAGAATGTTATTTCTTAAAACTTATTTTTTATTGGCAAGTGTGATGAAAAACATTGTATGCATCACGATCGGTAAGCGGAATACTAACTCGAGTCATAAAAGCCCTCTGCCTAACGGCGTCGGGCTTCTAACACTCTCGTTAGTAATTCCGTACTTACCTCCCTTGATGCACAATGTACTATATTACAATGAAGCCAAGAAGTAAAGCAGCCAAATCTGAAATAGTACCTACCAAATAACCTACGAACAAATAAAACATGGAAGCCGCACGCCATACTAAATTGCCTTTCAAAAACGGTCCTAAATTTTAGTTGACAAGTGTCACCCTCTGTTCAATGCATCACGGCAATGAATTTGAATATGAACCTATAAAAACTTAAACCGCTATTTAAAAATAGTTGTTATTGCAATGGTCCATCAAAGTTTTGAATGGCGATATTCAATAAACATTTGTCAAAGATGTTGCGCCGAAATATGCGCGGTGTCACGAAAAGCGCTATGTCCTGTCCTGCCCATCTTGGCACAATTGAACAATTGGTTTTGGGGGCATTTTTGAGCTGGCGTTAGACGTCCTTGTTATATATGGTCGCAGCAAATAACCTTTACATGTACATAGGCTCATATTATTTTCTTCAGTATTTACGGTAACAGATAATGAATTGAAACCTAAGTGTGTTTTGCTACACAAAGGTGTGACATGTAATTTAGGGCGAGCAATGTGAGCATTTCCATGCGAGAGTATTAACATATCGGCCGCGCCCCGTGGCGCAACACACACGTTGCGACAACCGATTGTCACCTAGTGTGTCTGTGCTCACACTAGTGATGCGCCTCGCTCGTCGTTTAACTTATCTTAATTAACTTATCTATTGTCTTAAAAGTCGATAAAAGTATTCCTATACATTTTATTAAGAGCTCAACAAAAAGTCCGATGATTATTTCCATACTAAAGTATTAATGCGACGTGCCCTGTGGCGCAACACACACGTTGCGACAACCGATTGTCACCTAGTGTGGCTGTACTCACCTCACACTAGTGACGCGCCTCTCTTGGCTAATAACTTATCTATTGTCTGAAATGGTTTAATCATCATCGTCAGCCTATGCTAGTCCACTGCTGGACTTGCATTAGGAGGTAAATGCCCATAATCGCCACACTGGGCAAGCGGATTGGCGATTAACATATACATTAAAACGGCGCGCGCATACCTAAGGATTTATTAAACGCGCGCAAATTTGTAAGGCAGCCATCCTATCGACAAACAGCCAATAAAAAAAAAACTGCGAACCATTAAAGATTATCATAAAATAAAAATACAATAGCTTTACATTTAATAGGTATAATTACTTGATAATTTGGATGCACAATTTAAATATTTTATTTATTTATTTACGAAAATTTATAGTATTTTGTAATAATATTCTGGATTCCGCTATTTCTGCCACATGTCAACACTTTGGTCAATTTAAAAAATAAACATAGCCTGACTAAATTCGAATCCTTCATCTACATGACTTAATACTTGCAAATGTTTGCAAACATACTTGGTCGGGTTATGTTATTACCGCACTAGAACAATAACGTAATGAAAAAGCACGCGTGTTTAATATCTTGGATTATGAGCCTAATAGCGGTTCAATAATACCTATGTTACGAGCAAGTGTGTTGAAAACACCTTTGTAAATTGTACTCAACCTATTCTGCAATGCGGAAGCAGTAGCACCTTGTCGTCTTCTACACTCAAGGGCCACATCACGTAAGATGAAAGATATGACGAATAGTTTCACTACCATCGATATATATTTCACTGACCACAAACGTCCAAGCCTAGCGAGCCTGAAACTTGGGCGCGGTCGCTCGCCTTCGCTGGTACGGCCAGCAGAAATGGCAGGAAAGTTGTTACTCCCGCCAATGCCACGGCAAGGCTGCTGACGCTACCATGTGGGTGATATAACATTAATTGTAACAGCTTTACACGGCAAAAGGTCGGAACTCTAATAAAATTGGACTGTCTCAAAATGTCACATATGACTACGGCAGCTTTGGCACTTATGACGTTATACGTTTTGAAGGCGACTGACGAAGGTTTTCTACGCAAAACAAGTCTAGAAATAGGTACATATTTGCTCTTAGCTTGTCACATACGGTACGGATAATAAAATAATTTAAATATATAATTATCAATCGCGAAACGAGTAGGGGCCTATTAAGGTCGCTCATATAAATTACTTAGGTACCAGTCATCATCAGATAATTATAACGG